>JARHVA010004658.1:1405000-1475000 GCA_037957365.1 Torreya grandis
TTATCTAAATGCAAACAATATCAAAATGTACTAACATTAACCATTAAAACTATGCATATAATGAGTTCCATTAACATGGTGTGTGTATAGGTTCTAGTCATTCCTCTGCCATCCTTCAACACCTCCATCTTCATCACCCTTTCCAATGATGCTATCCCTCCATCATGTTCTGATGGATGAATCTCTCTTATATACAACTCAAGACAAGAAGGTAGTTAATTCAATATATATATATATATATATATATATATATATATATATATATATATCATAAAATACTACTAAAATATTAAATCAACATGATCATAATTTAAAAGATATACAATACAGTTAACCTCATAATAATGAAATAATGAAATCAAAGAAACATACATATGTCCCATAATAACATATGACTTATAGCTTAATTAAATCAAATCACCAATCATAAATATCCATAGATAATCAAGTAATTTTTCTTAGCAATGAATCAGGATGTGACATTAGACATGACAATTGCATGCCACTTATACTTCATGATTCATTAATATGATGGCATAATCATCACATGATAAAATGATATTATAGATACTATCTATAAACCCAAAATGATAAAATTAATTCTTATTTTTAGATGAGTGACTGACATATTACATCTCTCATCTCAAAATGGTGGCATTAAAGTGGGATTCATTTAAATATATAATCTTCCATAAGCAGAAAGTCATAGTAGAGTACATGTTTTGCACATTTCAAAGAATCAAATGGCTCATCTATGAAATTGTTTTAGATGTATGACATATATTAGCTCACATTGATAAAATTATTAGGAAATATTCTATGCATATGCATTCACTTTACATATACTTGAGCACAAATTAATACACTTGGGTGCATATGCATAGGTATATGCACACCGGTTTATAAGAACAAATATTTAGATTTTCACATTCATATACATTTGAGATACATATTCTAAAATTTATCATATAGATACATAGAATTATATATCATTTTCTACATAATCATTTGCTACATAATTTACTAGTTTGTGCAAATATACACAAAAACATGGTTATATTTGAAAGGAAAATGGTTATCATTTAACTTCATACTTATCAAACTTGTGTAAATTATGGGGGCATGAACATTTTTCATTCCTTTGAGATCATGAATTATTTTTTTACATGGATTTAACTTGATCTAATTTGAGTAGAACATTACATTTGAATATATAATCCATTTGTAGTGGTTGATTCATTTTTTGAGCAAACCTTGACTAATCAGTTCATTCATTTACCTGCATAACTTGATTTTATTTTTAATTGAACCTAGTTTTATGGTTCTCTCATTTTTATTGTATAGTTTTTTAGGTTAGTACATTGTGTAATTTTGTCCCACATTCATGAGGATTGGGGAATGTTGCCTTCCAAACTTAGGGTCTTGTAGATTTACACAAGTTTTAGGCATAATCACCCAAACTCTAAAAATTTTCAATTAGGAAACATAATCTCCATCAAGTTATAAGGGAAACATATATTTGACCAACACACAAGTGTAATTTAACCCTTCCTCTTTAAATTAAAAATTTTAGATTTCAGATTCCACATGTGAACATTGACACTTCATTCTCATTACAAGTTTGCATGGATCAAATTTGTAAATTTGGAGCCATCTTCTAAAAGGAAAAGTGTGTTATATATATAGGGGTATATTTTATCCTTTTAATCTATAAATTCTAGTACTATAATAAAAAGGGGGCATTTTTAGTTCATAAAATATTGTCTTTTGTACTTGATAATGACAAGCTTGACACACATTTATTATGCATGACTTGAACACCGTAACAAGGTCCAAATTCACCATTATTCACACTTTCATGTTATTTTAAGTAAATCCTTATATTTTTATGTTATAAAATTAATTTAACCTTACTAAAAAGGTATCCAAACTCTCAATTTAGTACTCATATACATAGATCAGTTCCACCAACTTGGTCAGTACCTGCCAGTTGAGACTAACTGACCTAGTTAGAATTGACCGTCTCTTAGCAATGGATGTTTTATAAAATTAAACCCATCTTTAGGGTCAAAATATAATCCTATCATGTTGGTGGTGAGATAAACTATTCAAATGAATGCATATATAAAAAAATTATGGTCTCATTCAATAAGGACCTGTCACTTATTTGTTATACTTCTATAAACTATTTTACATTAAGAAAATTTTACTTATTATTCTCAATTTTTAAACCTATCACTAAGAGCAGTCACAATCCAAGTCTAAAAAACTCAAAATCCAAGTCAAAGAAAACATTATCAAGTATCAAGATCAATTATTAGTTGTATACATATCTAGCAAAGGAATATAATTGCACAATCACACTAGGTAGGAAAACTATATATAGCTTAATTTCTTTCCTTAGAGTATTGGATATGTAAGTAGTTCCAAATCATCAAACATGGGTGAATGGGGTCAATTTAAACCATCAAACTTCCTTATTTTTATAGGTTTTTATCTCTCACAAGCACATCTAGGGTTTCAAGGTAAGGGAGGATGATTTTAGGGCTACATGTGTGATCAAGGTTTGAGATCATAAACTCAGAGAAATCAAAGATAGTCTTAGCTGACCATATAGTCATTCTACTACATTTTCATTTAGGTTAGTATCGAATGATGATACTGACCAAATCTTGTATAAATGACTAAATGTAGAAAACATATCAGTATCTAAACCGTGTGAACTAAAGGTAGGTTTATCCCTGATTTATACTTATAAAATGTAATCACAGTCAAATAGTCAACTAGAAAGGATAAGTATCATGATATCTCTTAGTATTTTTCATTTCAGCATGTGCATTTATTAGATTAAATAAATAAATTTTCAAACATTTACATTTAGATGTATACTTAATGTCATATATATTGATATGAATTCTATTTTAGATTTATATCTTAATTGGATTAATTTAACTCATTAATCCAAATTAGGTTAAAATAGTTTTGTGAATGTAATAATGCCTTGAAAATATTTAATGAGGGAAGATATGTATATTTTAAACTCCTATAGACCCACTAGAGCAAAAGCATCTGCTATGCCCAAAATAAAATTTTGTAGAACAAGCGAAAGGCACTCATCATAACCACAACCTACAGTTCATCCATGAGACTGTGCGCTTCTACAACTTCTAGTCACTTGGCCTCAACCAGTACCAAAATTATCATGGTCATAATTATAATCAACATGCCTACTATGATTCTTTGAAGAATGGTTATGACTCATTCCAAGCTGCTAAGCCTTCTTGCAAAGGGAAATAGGAGACAATCATATAAGCTTACTATAATGAGAATTGGGATGATTACTATGAATAGGGTGGAATTAAGTGGGATGTGAAAATGGGGGTTGAGAATCCTATCCATTGTGCTACTCTACTTCATAAGGAAATTTTTTCCCTATTGTAAAATTATTGGGTACATGAGAATTGTGAACCATATTGATACCATTCTTAATTGTTGTTGATTCCTAGTTCTACAATAGATAACATCATGCAAAAGAACATGAAATTTACTTAATATTTAGTTAATATATTTTTATAACAATAAAGCCTTAGAAAGGCTCAAAAAAACTTTATTTTATATTTCATGCAAGTTGTTTTATTTTTATTATTTAGATAAATTTAGAATGTTTTATTTATTTATTAAAAAAACATGTTCATATGAAATTCAATAAATACATTATATTTGGTCTTTATTAAATAGAGAATGATTCAAATAATATTAAGAAGTAATTTTATTTTAGTTATTTTGTATTTATTTTGAATATTCATAGTGCATATATTTTATTGTGAGTCTCTTATTTTCTAGTTTCCTTCTAGGAAGTGGTTTATTTTTATATATTTAAAAATATGCAATTGGTATCAAAGCTTAGTTTGGGTGGTTATTTTTTTTGGGATATTTATAACAATTGATCATGTCAAATTCTAACAATCTTTCTATTTCATAATTTAGTAGAAATGATTATTATTATTGGAGCAACAAGATGATGACTCTTTTGATAGGAAAAGAATTTTAGTAGATTGTAGAAACTAGTAATGATGAACTAGCTAATTAAGCCACTATTCTATTTAATGATATGTAAGCCAAGAAGGAAGATAATAATAAGAACTCACAATATTTATTTCATATTCAAAAATCTATAGACAAGACCCTATTTCTAAGAATTATAGGTGCAAAAATAGCCAAGAATGCCTGAAAGACTCTACAAGAATTTTACTAAGGGAGTGAGCAAATCAAACTGGTTAGATTACAAATATTAAAGAGAAAATTTAAGAATTTAAATATGTAAGAAGCTGAAAGCATGAGTGATTTTTGTGTAATCTAAGTAAAGGATGTAGTTAATAAGATGGTTTCACTTGGAGAAATGTTGAACTAAGATGTTATAAAAAAGGTGTTAAGGTCCCTAAAAAAAAGTGACTACTCTTGAGTTTGATCAATTGGTTGGATCTCTTGTGTCCCATGAATAAAGACTAATAGACACATTAAATGAAAGTGATGAGAAGGCTTTTGTCTCAAAATTAAAGATCACAAAGAATGAAGGTACTAGTAGTAGCAATAACAATACCCATGTACAAGGAAAAGACAATATCAAAAGAATTATATGACAAGGAAAATACATAAATTAAAATTATTCAAGAGGATATAGAGGAAGAAGAGGTGGTTCAGCTATAAGAGATAGAGGTAAAGGTAGATTTGATAAAAAAAATATTCGATGATATTATTGTCACATGTATGGTCACTTTGATTGGGAATGTAGATTAAAAGTAAGAAATGAAAATAGAGATAATTATGCTAATGAGGATGGTGATGCTTCATGCAATTTATTTATTTCATATGACAAAGCTAAAAATAGTCCTAATGAGGTTTGGTGTCTAGATTCAGGGTATTCTAATCACATGTTAGGGAAAAATGTGTTTTTTATCTTTTTTTATTTTTTTATGAAATATATCCATTAATTAACTAAAAAAAATATATACAAATAATTCATGAAAAAAAAAAGTGGTATGAGACCACACCACATCACACTAGGCAAAGCTTAGGAGCCAAAACAAAAGCACCACTAACATCTAGGCAAAGCCTAGGAACAAGTCATAAATTCATAATAAAGGATAATTTTAAGAAGTAAGAGCAAGGACAGAAGGATAAGGATCCATATCATTAGGACCCCATCCCCATCTTGGCAAGTCATTATCATCTAGAATAGGCTCTCATCCAATAGCTTGAGCAGTGTCCTTATTATCTTCTTCTTCATATGGCCAAGTGGGTGAAATAGATAGAGAAAGCCTAAGAAACTTGTCCAATATGTCTGATCGATCTCCAAGTGGTAACCCCAAAGCATTCAAGTGTAGACTACAAGGAGGATCATCCCTTCCATCCTACCAATTAGGGAAGGAGGTGGCAGTTGCAACCCTCACTGCTACCTAGGAGGAGCCATGCACTAGTACAAGGTGCCATTGTGAGAATGGTGTCAATAATGGATACAATGATGCCCACCATGAGGTGGTAAAGTGATTATATCCTCCAATATGGTATCCTTAGGTGGAGATGGCATAACTTGAGCCATTACACAAGGAGCATCTCCCTAATGAGAGAGGAGACCCTCAAGGTTCCCAAGCTCTATATCTATTTTATTAGCTTGAACTTAAATCTACAAAAGAAGATTAGAGATGATACAATACTTATTTAAAGCAAAGTTATTACAATCAGTAGAAGCATTATTAAACACATAATTATTTCCTTCTTTCGAAAGTCAAAAGAGTATCTCCATGTTGAAATAATGTCAGAATTATGTGTATTTAGAGGGCATCACAGGTTTATCTCCAAGGAGGATGTGTTGTTAAAGAAAGAATTCAAGCTAGAAAGTCCTAAAGAGATCATGGATCCAATTTTAGACCCTTTAAGATTTGGAATAGTACCATAAAAGATGAGGAAGTGTCTCAAAGTGGCTATAGAAAGGGCAAGTAGGAAGGTGAAATCCTAGTTGGATGAGTCTTCTACCAATAAGAAGGCCTTAGTGTAGTAGACACCAAGCAAAATGAGCAAGCTTGGGATCCACACAAACCCCCTAAACAGTGTTGAAGTAGAATCTCCACATAGTAATATATGAATACAACCCTCAATGGACATTAAGCTTGTCCACCACGGGCAAATGGGGGGTGAGCCATACATATCCAAGCTGAGGAGTGTAATTGTGAAAGGGGCTCTCCATATATGTGTTGTTTTTTTACAATGGATAGAAATTTCAAAACCAATATCAAACTTGGTGATGATAAACATTTAGAGGTTGCATAAAAATGAAATATGAAGGTGAATACTACAGAAGGTAATAAAAATATTAATGCTATTTATTACACCCCAAAGTTGAAACATAATTTGTTGAGTGTTAAATAGCTATGTAAAAATAATTATAAGTTGGTTTTGGATGATAAACAATGCATGATTTATGACAAGAATCAAGGAAATCAATTTGTTATAATTGTACCCATGTCTAAGAATAAGATATTCCCATTGGATTTTGAATAGCATATTAATAGCCTTGCAAATATGGGATATGGATATAAAAGTTGGTTATGACATCTCAGACATGGACATTTGAATTTTCAAAGTTTGAAACTACTAACATCACAAGATTTTGTTTATGATTTTCCAAAGGTTGAAGAACATAAAGAAGTTTTTGAAGGATGTGTGAAGGTAGTCCATGGAGGGATCATCATCTACTTCAGTTGGTTCACTCAAATATTTTTGGTCTTAGGCAAACAAATTTTTTGGTTAACTCATTATATTTCATTACATTTATTAATGATTATTCAAGAAAGTGTTGGGTTTATTTTTTGAATCAAAAAAGTGAAGCCTTTGATACATTTAAGAGATTTAAAGCCTTTATAGAGAATGAAAGTGGTTACAGAATAAAGTGCTTAAGGATTGATCGTAAAGGTGAATTTTGTTCAAAATATTTTATAAATTATTTTGATTTGAATGGCATAAAAAGGTAACTCACAACTGCTTACACCCCTCAACAAAATAGTGTGGCTGAAAGGAAGAACCATACAGTGGTGTAAATGGTAAAGAGCATGTTATAAACAAAAGGATTGAATAACTCTTTTTGGGGTGATGCATTTTTTACAGTAGTATATATTCTCAATCAAAGTCCCACTAGTGCACTTAAAAATATGACTCCATATGAAGCATGGTAAGAAAAGAAGCCTAATGTAAAATATTTCAAAGTTTTTGGTTGTTTAACTTATGTTTATGTAGATGATCAAAAAAAGAAGAAGTTAGATCCAAAGAGTGAGTCTTTTATTTTTGTTGGGTATAGTGAAAAAATCAAATCTTATAGGATTTATAATTGTATAACTAATAATGTACTTGAGTGAAGGGATGCTATTTTTTATGAAGGGGAAGTGTATGGTCATGATAAAGATAAATTCAATATTGAAAAGTTTAAATCTATTTTTATTTCTGGTAATTATGATGATATTAATAATGAGCACCCCAAAAATACTCCAGTGCCAAGTGTCATAATTCCATTAAGTATCCCCTCATCTAGTGCATCTATTCCAAGCATAATCCTAGCTTTAATTATAAGTTCAATAAATAACCCCTCATCTAGTGCATGTATTCCAAGCACAACTCCAGCTTCACGTCCTAGTTCTTCAATGGAGGTAAAATGCTTGAGTGAAATTTATCATCGTATAAGAATCCAAACACATGAATAATGTCCAAGAGTTTAGACAATAAATTATTCTTTAATTACACAAGCTGATTTTGAACCATCATGTTTTAAAGATGCATGTACTAATGATGTTTGGGTGAAAGTAATGCAAGAAGAGATTGATTCTACTCACAAGAATGATACTTGGGAGCTTACATAGCTTCCATATGACAAGAAAAAAGATTAGTACTAAATGGGTCTAAAGGACTATGTACACCAATGATGGAAGAGTTGAAAGACACAAGGCAAAGTTAGTTACTAAGGGCTTCACATAGAGGTATGAGATAGATTATGAAGAGACATTTGCACCAGTAGCAAGACAAGAGACTATTAGAATGATGATTTATCTAGCAGCTCAAAATAAATAGAGAATTCTTCATATGGATGTGAAAAGTGCCTTCTTAAATGGGTACTTAGAAGATGAAGTCTATGTAGAACATCTGGAAGGTTTTGAAGTGCAAGATAAATAATGTCAAGTCTACAAGTTGAATAAGGTTTTGTATGGCCTCAAGGAAGCACCAAGAGCATGATATGCTAGAATTTATGGATATTTTTAGTAGAATGGATTCAAGATAAGTAAGATTGAACCTACCCTTTACTACAAACAAGAAGATAATGATATTCCTATAGTGAGTTTGTATGTTGATGATTTAATTTATATGGGTAGTACTTATAAGATGAAGGATGATTTCAAAATTGCAATGATTAATGAATTTGAAATGAAATATTTGCATAAAATACTTTTTACGGATGGAAGTTCATCAATGTAAATATGACATCTTTATTTTTCAAACGAAGTATGCAAATGATATGTTGAATAATTTGATATGTTTTATTGTAAACTAGTCTCCCCTCCAACTGATCATGAAGTTATGCTATGTAGAGAAGATGGTGCTGAAAGAGTTGATGAGACAACTCATCAAAGTATTTTCAAATCTTAATGTTCCTAACTCACACAAGACTAAATATTACTTATTTAGTTTCTCTTGTATCAATATATATGTCTGAGCCATCTGAAAGTTATATGAAGATAACTAAGAGAATTTTGAGGTATGTGAAAGGTACTATTATCTTTAG
This sequence comes from Torreya grandis, assembly GCA_037957365.1. Taxonomy (NCBI): domain Eukaryota; kingdom Viridiplantae; phylum Streptophyta; class Pinopsida; order Cupressales; family Taxaceae; genus Torreya; species Torreya grandis. The sequence continues at coordinate 1,413,825 of JARHVA010004658.1, forward strand.
TATACATTATTATGCAAATAAATTTTTTTAACTTTTTGGCTTTAGTTATTCTAATTGGGGAGGCAGTTTGGATGATTGAATGTCAACATATAGGAATTATTTTTCACTTGATTCTAGTTTGGTAACGTGGAGATCAAAGAAGCAAAGTTCAGTTGATATTTCATCTATATAATTAAAATATATTGCAATCACTTCAGTAGGTACACATAAATTGTGGCTCTGAAAGGTTTTAGATTAAATTGGAGAGAAACAACATCAACTTATAGTGATTTTTCTAATAATGTAAGTGCTACCAAATTAGCCAAATATCTAATGCATCACAATAGGTCAAAACATTTTTATTTGAAGTAAAATTATATTCGAAATTTGGTTTAGAAAAAAGATATAGAATTGAAATAAATAAACACATGAATAGGTTGCAAATATCTTCAATAAAGCTATGTTAAAAGTTTAGTTTTTGAAACTTTGAGATCAAATCTTTAGTTCACTCAACATTAAGGGGAAAATATTGATTAATTGTTTTTGAGCCCTAGTTCTACAGTAGATAGCATTATGCAAAAGAACATGCAATTTATTTAATATTTAGTTAGTCTATTTTTAGAACAATAAAGCCTTAGAAAGGTTGGAAATAACTTTAGTTTATATTTCATGCAACCTGTTTTGTTTTTAGTATTTAGATAAATTTAGAATGTTTTGTTTATTTATTACAAAAGCATGTTCACATGAATTTTAATAAATACATTGTATCTGAGTGCTATTAAATAGAGAATGATTTGAAAAATTTGAAGAAGTAATTTTATTTTGGTTATTCTGTATTTTTTCTGAATATGCATAGTGCATATATTTTGATATGAGTCTCTTGTGTTTTGGTTTCTTTCTAGGCAATGGTTTATTTTTATATATTGAAAAATATTCAAGAGGAAGCAGGTGGGATGTCTAAATTTCGGGTGAGGCTCCTATCCATTGTGTTGCTTTACTTCACAAAGAAAGTTCTGACCTATTGTAAAATTACTGAGTACATTAGAATTGTGAACCACACTGTTACCATTCTCATTAATTGTTTCACTTCTTCTAGCTGGTTGGTTGTACAAAATTTCCATGGATTGTTGAGAGGCCCTTCATGGCGTGTTATGACTACCTTGTCTAGGCATTGGAAGTCATTTGTGTGGTTGTAAGAGAGTTTGCTCGGTTTTGTTTGCACCTACAAATTCATGTTCCTAAAAGCAACAACCAAGACCTTTTTTGAAATAAATATGTCAAAGGAATTGTAAGGTGTAGACTCTACAGGTGATCTTTGGAAAGAAAACTTTTGGTAGTATGGTTGAGAAGCTTTAAAAAAATATTGGAGTTTCACTCATAAGTCACAACCCAGAGCCATGGCTTAATGTCAGACAATGCAAGGGTTACTACCAAGAACACCGTAAGGGAAAATTTTCATATATAATAAATATGACTTGTCAATTACACTGTAAAGGAAAAAAGCCATGCTGTTGGTTATCAAATTGGTTTGCTACAAATGATTGTAGGGACAGCTTCACACCACCAGATCTAAATGAAATCATATAAAGTGTTGTGAAGAGAACTTCAATCTGAATACCTGTGGCATGATTATTGTTAGAACTATAGAGTTTAGTAGTGATATTACAGAGAGATTTATTACTAGGTCTGAGAGAAGAGAGGGGAACTAAGACTATCAAGAGGTTTAGGCCTGAGAGATAGATAAGTGAATAGGTGAGGATCATATAGTAGCGGTTGATGTAAGCGTCACTAAGGAATCCTCCTAGTAGAGGAATAATGGTGGTGACACCAAACCAAGTGTTTGTAGTCTCTGTAGAGCCTGCAACACCCTGGTGCATCAAACCTGTTAAGTAGGTGAATAGACTTCTTACTATTGCAAAATATGCTAATCTCTCCATTTCAACCATTGCACATTAAAAATGAAAACCAAAATCAATTTTTATTAGAATAATTAACAAGAAATAATTAATATGCCAAGAGATTTATAGTTATGACTTTAAGAATTTTTACCATCGATGTTAGATCATGAATCTCTCACCCTAATGATGATTCATGGAGTGCGATAAAAAATGTCGATGGTTAAAATTCTTACACAATCGTAAACATAAATCTCTTGGCATATTGCTTCATGGATTGGAAATACTCTCTTTGAATAAATAGTTATTTGGTAGTTGATTCTATAGACCCTTCACATTCCGATCTATAATTATTGTCAACATTTTGAGACACTCCTTAATTTCATCATCGAAATAAAAACGAGAAAATTCTCACAACCTAATTTGAATAAATATTTCAGACAATTTTTATTTTTAACAATTTCAATGCTCAATTCTATACATTATGAATTCTCAGCTGATAATTCAAAACAAAATTATCACATAAAATTGTTGGATAAATCTTTTATAATAAAATTTATTCATTAATGTTTTGGATGATGATGGAACACTCGTAGACGAGAAAGATTAAATTATTCTACACACTTTTACCCAAAATTAGTGCTTTGATTATTAAAGACATGCAAACAGTACATCAAAAACTGTTAGAAAGAGAGGCCTTGTACAATTTTGTAACATATTTAATCAAGTTAAAACAAAAATAGAGAAATAGGCTGCTATTTCAAGAAATATTAAGTAATGACTGCAGCTCTGGATGAATCTGAGATAGATTTGGGTGACAGAAGTTCTGCTCTTGGATCCATGTGTGACTTTATAAATAGATTTGTGAGACTACCAATGCAGATGAGGATGACCTTGATAAAACATCAGTGTAATCTTTATTATGAAAAATTCAAAATCTTATATAAAATTTGAAGATTTAAGACTTCTACAGTCGTTAACTAAGGTAAAAAGGCTTTTGAAAAAAATCTGTGTAAGTTGAGTGTTTTAAAAGTTTTGGATCACACTCTGATCATCATCAAGAAATAATAAGATGAATTTATACAATTTCTTAATAATGAATTACTGAATGATTTTAAATGTCCAGATTAATACATTTACATGGTTTTCTTTAAAAACCTTTTTATTATTTTGAATTTGTTTACCAAATGACCCTCTAATCAGTACAAGATAATCAGATTATTTTCAATTGCAGAAAACCACAATACACACACCCCCATAAAAAAATCTTTTACAATGTTTCAAAGTCAGCCTTCATCAACTTGCAGTTTAAAACAAAGAGGATCATACTATAAATTGAGAAGAAACCCTTATTCTTGCTTCAGAGTATGCTATGCATGGACCAGGAGCAGAAACAAACTAGATTCATGTATCCATTTTAAAATTAGTGACAAGCTTTGGAACAACCCAACAAAAATTAAGATAAGTATGACATTGGGTCTGCCAGAAATTATGAGTACAACTCACTTATACAAACTATACAACTATCCACAACTATCAGTGTGATTGTAAGGTTCATAGACAATGGTATAGTAGCTAGTAAGCAAACAAATGGGTATAGATGTATCCAATCTGTAATGTTTAGAGCTTCAAAATTGCACATACTATCTAGACATAGATTCAACGCAAATGAGAACTACAGTTTAAACTGGTTACAGATATAAATGGCATATAAAATGATTAAAAGCGAGATGCCGTGACGGGGATGACAAAGGATTTGCATCACAGCGTCCCGTCTCACTTTAGAATTTTTTACTCTCTAAGGAATTGACACGACAATTTTTTTGATGTTTAATTTTTTAAATAAAAATTAGGGCAGATAATTAAATCATCAAATATCTACCATTAATTAATATTGCTGTCTTTGCCTACAGTGATCAAAACAGTAACCATCGATACTATAAAAACAGTAGCGAGAAGCGAGAAGCGACAGTGATTGTATTTTGACTGCATTCTCTCATAATGGCCACAAATTATGCCACAAGCACTTTGGCTAATGGTTATCTACATCACAAGCATTTTGGTTAATGGTAATTTACATCACAAGCATTTTAATTAGTGCTCATTTTTATGAGCGATTAATAATATAAAAATAGTAATTTCAGTGATTAGTTAACAGGTAAAAGAGATAATGATTATATTATTTGACTGCATCCCTTCATAATGACCACTAACACTTTGAGCGATCAATAATATAAAAATAGTAATATCAATGATTAGTTATCAGTTGAAAGAGATAATGATTGTATTATTTAACTGCATTCCTTCATAATGACCACTAACACTTTAGTTAATGATTATCTATTTCATAAATATTTTGGTTAATGGTCAAAAGCACTTTGATTAATGGTTATTTATTCATAAATATTTTGGTTAATTGCTATTTATATCACAAATATTTTAATTAATAATTATTATCATCACTTTTATCATTTATTGTATAGTTTTTCTGAAACAGATATTTTAACAATAAAACTTAATTTTTTATTGTATTTTTTTTAAATTTAATTAATTTAATTTAATTTTTATTTGACTTACTATTAAATAATGAATATTAATTTCATTAATTTTAAGTGTTATTTTGATATATTTTTTTATTAAATATAAATTACAAATATAATATCTATATAGTTATATTAATTAATATTATTTAATATAAACAATTAAATATTATGAAAGTTACTTTGCAACCCTGCTGATAATGTGTTCATTTGAATTATTGATTTTAATTTTCAGTGACATCACTCCCTGTAAAGTTCCATGATTTTTGTTATTATTAGTTTTATTATTTTTGTCGTACTATGGTTGTTGCACATTATATATCATTTCGAAAGCAATTACTTTTATTCAAAAATTTATTCTCTTCTCATGTCTTCTTTCTTACAAAAGCAAAAAATGATTGTATGTTACTTCTTTGTCTGTATTCCTATACTTAAAAAATGTAATCTTTGTCATCTATTTATTACTTCGAAAAAATTATTAGATTTGCATCATGATGACCATTCCAAATTAGTAACTAAGTCTGAGTTGCATTGGATATTTTCATTTGGCCTAATTTGGCCTATTGATCTTCTACATAATTAAACCGCATTCATTTTTCTTGTTTCATTATCGAGCAAGATATTTTTATAGTTAGATTTTTTTAATGTCAATTTATATTGGTACAATTATAAAATCAATCACATATATACATAATAACTTTTGATACAAAAATGATTTATATATAAAAAAGTATTTATACATAATTTATAATATTAAGACATTTATAGTACCCATAATAATATATTCTCTATATTGAATTAGAATAATATTATTATAGAATAATACAAACTAGAAAAAAGTAAGAATTAGATAGAGATAGTTAGAGCTGCACAACCCTTGTTGAAATGTCCATTCTAAAACATTTTTAATGTGTATGGATTTTTAGGGAATGAAGAAGTCATCTTTGATGTTGATTTTTGAAGTAAAATATTTAGTAGGAAGTGATCACATAACACGCTATAGATATGGTAAGATCATTGAAGTATGGGAGTACATAATTTGTTTTCATATATTTTTTGGTTGCATATTATTTTTAGTTTTTAAATTTAATCAAAATAATATTATAAATGCACTGATATTATCCACAAGAATAATAAACGTGATGGCATGCGAATTTCTCAAGGAGGTTGTAACATCTTAAAATTCTTAGGGAGTAACTTTGCTATTTAGTCTCAAAGAGCAGTTCAAACCATACATAACTATTTGATTTCTTCTAGTTTCCTAACATATACTAAATTCAATAGGATATACCATTTCAAAGTCATGTTATTAGTACCCCTTAAGGAATGGTATCATAGCAATCACTTATAACTAACTTTTTCTACAAAGTTGTGCCATGCAAAATTTGAAACACATTTTTTAAATTTGAAGAGATATATTATTATAAAATAAATATAAATAAATAAATATTTTATGTATAAAGTGATATAATAATTTATATTAAAAATGTTGTTAAATAAAAATATTAAAATTTAAAGTTATGAATCAAATTTATTAGTGACAATTTCTAAAGTTTCATGTTTTATTATTCTGCACTTACAATTACATTTCAAATGTTGTAATTGTTATCACCATCACATAAAGCCTAAATTTCCCACTCAACCTTATCCATCATGATTTTTTAATGGCATTTTTTTATTCAACATTATTCTTCAAATATTATTAAAATTCATAGGAGGAGGAAGAATCATTTATATATACAAATTGATATATAAATGATGAAAACTCAAATAAAGTTGGAGTGGTAAGTGTCAAATTGCTAGTACACAAAATATGGAAAAATATAATCTTTTGTTATATCAAATTGATCATTAGACCATGAAATCAAGGAATACACAACCCTAGAATAATCCTATTTATCCTAACAACTCTTATGAATAAAATTTTGCTCAAGGTCTATCTAGTGGAGGTTTCTTTCCTAATGCAGCCCAGAAAAATGTGAATGAGCTCCATAGGGTTTGTTGAAGAAATTTAGTAGGGTTTGTAAATGAGGCATGATCACTCAACCAAATTCACCTCTAGTAGAAAAATTGAATGATAACTTGTCAAAAGTTCCCAATATGTCTTGTAGTAATTATTAAGAGGCTTGCCAAATTATATAAACACATCAGTTGCTGAATATATTGATTTTATAAATAATGGCAGCCAGACTTTTTCTTTCCAATCAAAGTCTAATCAACTTTAAATACACTTTCAAAAGGGTTTTATTTTGAACAAATTGAGTAGCACACAAGATCCAGTACCACAAGACAAGGATGCCATGCCATCAGGCTTTGAGTTGAGACTTGGTCAACCTTCTTTGGAAACACATGCCATAGGTGGCCCACTGCCAAACTCCATAGATTCTCAAGTATCTGATGCAGCTATGGAGAGACAAAAATACTTACATGTTGTAGAGAGTTTATGATCCAAGTTTAGCAGAGGGAACCTGACAAAATGTTACTTGTGTTTCTCTTTGGTTACACTGGAAACAATGAGAAAGGGAAAGATTGATAGTTTGATAAATAACCACATGGATTTTATTGGACAAATGTGCTAAAATTTGGATGCATAGACCATTTAAAATGGGATTATGTGAGAGGATTAGTTATTTCTATGTATGTTTATCCTAGTGGGCAGTCTAATGGTTCTATAGAGGACATACCAAGACCAATTGTGAATAAATTTGTGGGCAATCGAGAGCAACTCATTAACAAGGTGATGCATGTGAATGCTAAATCTCATGGTATTATTAAGCAATATGTACCAGAAGGTTTTAGAAACAAAGTTATGGGCATTAATAGTAAGGGATATACACAAATTGTGGAATATAAATATAATTCAAGTCAAATAAGATTTGGTATGACAACTGGGCCTATTGTTCCCTATGATATGTATGGAATTTTAGCTTTTTTTATTCAAAGGAATACAAAAAGTGGAACGTGGGATAACTATAGAATTTTAAATAAAATTAAATCACATCAACATATATGAAATATTCATAATAAAGAAGAAATAAGAATTGTAAAAATGAAAAATATTTCTTCTTCAAATTATTGGAATCATTCTAATTCTCATTGAAAATAATGATCAATTACAATGTATTAATAAAATTGTATTTGAACATGTTTTTCTAATTATTAAATAAAGTATTTTAAATTTATCTAAATAATAATTTGCATGTAATATCAACTAAAACTAACTCTAGCCTTTCTAAGGATTTATTTTTTTCTAAAAATATATTAACTAAAAATTAACTAACTATCTAAATTTAGCTCCACAAAAATTGTACATGCAAACTAATCTTACACTAGTAGTCTAAAAATAGAACTGAGTGAACTGCACTTCATCATCACTTTTCAACATACTCACCCTTGATGCTGAGAGGGCTCACAAGTTGATCTCTGAGTTTCAAAAATTGATCCTTTGCAATTGCCTTAGTGAAGATATTTTGCTAATTGTTCTTTAGTGTTGATGTATCTCAAATCTACTACCTTCTTTTGCACTAAATCTCGGATAAAATGATGTTTTAAATCAAAAAAATTTGTCCTCCTATGATGGACTAGATTCTTGGTCAATTCAATAGCACTAATGTTATCACAAAAAATAACTGTGGGCAGAACTTGAATCTCTCCAATTTCTTCAAGAATTTTTCTAAGCCATAATGCTTGTGTACTTGCTGAAGTGACTACAACATACCCTGCTTCTGTAGAAGAAAGGGAAACTATACTTTGCTTCTTTGAGATTCAAGTAATCAAACTAGAATCAAAAGAAAAACATTTCCCAGATGTTGATTTTTGGTCATCCAAACTACCTCCTCAATCAGAATCACTAAAACCAACAAGATTAAACCTCTTAGAAGTGTAGTAATGAATACCAAAGTCTAGAGTGCCTTTCACATACCTAAAAATTCTCTTGGCTTCCTTCATATGTATTTTTGATGGCTTTTTCATGTACCTTCAAACAAGTGAAACTAAATAAGCAATGTTAGGTCTTGTATGAGTTAGAAACTTTAAGCTCCAAATAATACTTCTATAAGCTATCTCATCAAATCTTTTAGCACCATCATCTCTACACAACACAACTCCATGAGCAAATAGAGTGGAGACTGGTTTGCAATCAACCATATCAAATTTTTTCAACATATCTTTAGCATACTTTGTTTGACAAATAAAAAATTTATTCTCTCTTTAATAAACCTCCATTCCTAAAAAATATTTCATGAGGCCTGAATCTTTCATCTCAAATTCATTCATCATGGAAACTTTGAATTCATCCTTCATCATAGAACTGCTACCCATATACAACAAGTTATCAACATACAAACTTACAATTAGAATATCATTACCTTCTTGTTTGTAGTAAAGGGTAGGTTCACTCTTACTTCTTTGAAAGCCATTCTCTTGAAAATATCCATCAATCTTAGCATACCATGATCTTGGTGCTTGTTTGAGGCCATACAAAGCCTTCTTTAACTTGTAGACATGATTTTATTTTCCTTGCAATTTAAAACCTTGTGGCTATTCCACATATACTTCTTCTTATAATTACACATTCAAGAAGGCACTTTTCATATCCATATGATGGATGCTCCAATTATTTTGAGTTGCTCATGAAATCAACAATCTAATGGTTTCTTGTCTTGATACTGGTGTAAATTTATCTTCATAATCAATGCCATACATCTGTGTGAAGCCTTTAGCAACTAATCTCTCCTTATTCCTTTCAACACTTCTGTCACTATTACACTTATTATTGTATACCCATTTGGTGCAAGTCTTCTTCTTGTCATGTGGAAGCTTTGTAATCTCCCAAGTGTCATTCGTGTGAATAGAATCCATCTCTTCTTGCATTGCTTGCATATAAACTTCATTAGTATATGCATCTCCAAAACATGATGGTTCAAAATCAGCCTTGGCAAGTAAAGCAAAATTCAGTGCCTCACCTCTTGGATTTTCTTCATGTGCTTGATTTGAACTCCTTTGATAAATGTCACTCAATCTTCTTACCTTCCTTGTAGAACTAGGACTTGAATCTTGACTTACACTTGGAATTGAACAACTAGATGAGGGGTTACTTGGTGGATTTGTAGCACTTGGAATAGAAATATTAGTGGGCTACCCATGATCAATATCATCTATAATAACTTTATTTAAAATAGATTTTGACTTCTCCATATGGCATTTTTGATGACCATAAACTCCACCTTCATCATAAACCACATCTCTTGACACAATAATCCTATTAGTGAGAGGATTATATAACCTCTAAAGCCTTAATTTCCTCACTATATCCAACAAAAATACATGACTCACTTTTAGGATCTAACTTTTGCCTCTTTTGATCAGGAACATGAACATAGGGTAAGCAACCAAAAACTTTGAAATAATTAACATTTGGATTTTTTTAATATCAGGCTTCATATGGAGTCATCCTATCAAGTGCACTAGTGGGACTCTAATTGAGAATATATAATGTTGTAGCAGCTACATCTCCCCAAAAAGAATTACTTAATCCCTTTGTTTGTAGCATGCTTCATGCCATCTCCACCACTGTATGATTCTTCCTTTTAGCTACACCATTTTGTTGAGGTGTGTATGCAGTGGTGAGTTGTCTTCTAATGCCATGCATATCACAATAACCTTGAAAGGATTTTGAGCAAAATTCTCCTACATGATTAGTCCTTAATCATTTGATTTTACACCCTTTGTCATTTTCTACAAGGGCTCTAAATCTCTTGAATTTCTCTAGAGTTTCACCTTTGGTCTTAAAAAAATAAACCCAACACTGTCGTGAGTAATCATTAATAAAAGTAATGAAATATAATGACTTACCCAAACTCTTTGCCTGCATAGGACCACAAATGTCTAATGAACTAATTGGAGTGGATAATGAGCCCTCCATGCATTGCCTTTTGAAAATTTCTCTCTTGCATGTTTTCCTTTAGCACATCCTTCACAAATTTCCTTGTGCTCTTCAACCTTAGGCAAACCAAAAACTATTGCTTTTGTTGTTAGAATTTTCAAACTCTGAAAATTTAAATGCCCATACCTGAGATGCCACAACCAACTTGTATCCTCATATGCCATATTGACAAGGTTCTTGTTATGTTCACCAAACTTCAATGGGAACATCCTATTCTTTGTCATAGGCACAACTGTTACCACCTTATTTCTTTTCTTCTTATCATAAATTATACATTATTGATTTTCAAATACAACTTTATAATTCTTCTCACATAATTGTCCAACACTCTACAAATTATGCTTTAACTTTGGAGTGTAATAAATGTGTTTAGAACTCTTCATACCTTCTTTTGTATGGACTTCCATAGCTCCTTTTGTAGCAACTTCCAATGATTTGTCATCACTAAGCTTGATCTTGGATTTAAAACTTTCATCCATTATAGAAATTTTTTTTCATTCCCTGACATGTGGTTAGAGTTATTGAATCTAAATACCAAACATCTTTAGAAACATTTTCAACATTGTCATAAGATAAAATAAATTATCTGGAGGATTCTCATTACCTTCTTGAGCATAATGAATGATTTTATCATTATTACCTTCTTTTAATATACATTCATAATTAAAGTGGCCATACCTGTTACAATGATAATACTGGATATTTCTTTTATCATATCAGCCTCTACCTCTTCTTCTAAAACCACCTCTTCCTCGAAAACCACTTCTGCCTCTATTTCCTCTTGAGTAATTTTGATTTTGACCTCTACCTTGGCCTTGATTACTTTTGATGCTACTATTGGCATATTCATTCTTTGTGATTTGTAATTTTAAGGAAAAAGCTTTCTTATCACTTTCTCCAAATGAATATCTCACTCTTTCTTCATGAGACATCAAAGATCCAACTAGATGATCGAATTGAAGGGTAGACAAATTCTTGCTTTCTTCTATGATTATGGCAACATGGTTCCACCTTGGTGTGAGAGTCCTCAATAAATTTTTGATCACAACCTCATTGTTCACAATTTCACCAAGTGTATCCATCTTATTGACCACATCTTTTACTCTGCCACAATAGGTACTCACACTTTCAAATTCTTGAATTCTCTCTTCAATGTGTGTAACTTGACAACTTTGACTTGATCACTACCTTGGTAAGCTTCTTTTAGAGTATTCCAAGCATCCTTTGCTATCTTTGCTCTTGCAATTCATGGAAATGGGCTCTTATCTAGAGCTATTTTAATATGAAATAAGGCTTGAGCATTCTTCTTCTTAGCCTCCTTCTTAGTTATTTTATCATTCACTGTGAGGGAATTCCAATTAGTTGGCTCTACATAACCCAATTCAACAATCTTCCACAAATCTTTTCCTATCAAAAAAGTCATCATTTTGATACACTAATAGTCATACTCATTTCCATCAACTTCTAGAATGGGCAATGAGTTAGAATTTGACATGATAAATTTTTGGCAAAATTCAAACTACTAAATCTTTAACCCAAAAGAAAAATACCTGCTTTGATACCAGATGTAGAATTTTAAATAAAATTAAATCAAAGCAAACTATATGCAATATTCATAATATAAAAGAAATAAGAACTGCAAAAATAAAAATTACTTCTTCTTCAAACTAATGGAATCATTCTCCTTCACCTTGAAAATAAAGATCAATTACAATGTATTAATAGAATTGCATGTGAACATGCTTTTCTAATTATTAAATAAAATATTATAAATTTATCTAAATAATAATTTGCATGTAATATCAACTAAAACCAACTCTAGCCTTTCTAAGGCTTTATTTTTTTCTAAAGAGATATTAACTAAAAATTAACTATCTAAATTTAGCTCCACAAAAACTATACATGCAAACTAAATCTACACTAATAGTGTAAAAATAGAACTAAGTGAACTGCACTTCAACATCACTTTTCAACAATAAGTTAGGTAAATTCTTAGGTTAAGACATGATTCTTGAAAATTCAAAGTATAAACTCAAGATTATTTTGTGAGGTCAAGGATGAGTTGAGTTAAAAAGTGGTTATATAATTAAATAAAAGAACAAATGCCTATATAAAGGTGGATTCCATTGTAAGAAGGTTCATAATTCACTCTTGGCTCATGGGAAAGGGCTGCTACATCTTTTTACTGAACTATTCAGTTTCAAAAATCCATCCAAAATGAACATAGAATCATATATGATAAAATAAGATGCCTACATGTGATTTAGTTCTATTTTCACAATGATTTATGCAAGTATACATTTAAATAAGTTTACAGACACTTATCTCTATAAGAATCTAAAAGTGTATCAGGACTTTCATGCTTGATAGAAGTGATTTCAGGGCCCTCATGCTTGAGCATAGTTGGAAAATAGATATTGTGTCATTCTATGTCCTCAATAAGACCAGAATGAATAAATACAGGTTTAATGCTAACACAAAATGATTCCAATGAAGAGTCCAATAATCTGCTTGATAGGCAATGTCATGACAATTAATCCACTAAACATTTTAGATGGGTGATACAATATCTTATAAGTACTTACTAATACCTTTTCCAGAATAACCCATGGAATAGAGTAAATGGAAAGCAATTCCAATAGTTTACTTCTTGAATGAAGTAAACACATTTACATAAGGATTTAATGTAGGAGGATGTGGCTTTCAGTTCAGTTTCAAACCATTTAATCTCCACTGCCACTTGCTTTTCAGCCACACATATTTTTTCAATTTGAATTTAAAACTTTAATATTTTCCACCTGCTCACACACTTGAAGCTACGCCCAATCTATCTCATTTAATTTATGTCATTATTTACTTACTTAAGACATTTAATCTATTAATTCTCTCTCTCTCTCTCTCTCTCTCTCTCTCTCTCTCTCTCTCTCTCTCTCTCTCTCTCTCTCTCTCTCTCTCTCTCTCTCTCTCTCTCTCTCTCTCTCTCTCTCTCTCTCTCTCTCTCTCTCTCTCTCTCTCTCTCTCTCTCTCTCTCTCTCTCTCTCTCTCTCTCTCTCTCCTACAAGATTCAAGAGACTTTTAGGTCTATCTCTATTTATAAACTATTTTGCATGCTTTGTTTTGATATGCAAAGAAAGAAGGCTCTAGCGAACCTCTGCTTCCTTCCTAGTATGTAGTAGATGTAAAACTGATTGTATGAACAGTAACTCTATAGGAAGATACAACAATGTTTATGGGAGAAAATCAATGAATAGATAGAAAAAAATTATGTTTATTTTGTGTGCATTTTCCCCTATTTTTTGTTTGTTTTGTCTTCAAAAATTTGGCATAAACAACCTATGATCTGTTATCGTTTATCAAGTGGTATCAAAGCTTAAGGTTATTCAAAGAAAGGCTTAGTAGAGCTGAAAGTTATCAAAGCTAAGGGCTTCATCAAGCAAAAGTATTCACTGTCAACAATGTCAACCACAAGCACAAGCTTGACAAATCTATAAATTCCTCAATTCAATGGCAAAAACTATGAGTATTGCTCTATCACAATGAGAGCTTTGTTTTATTCTCAAGACATATGGGATCTAGTAGAGATTGGTTTTCTAGAACCAACAGATGTAACAACATATAACGCTCTATCTCAAGCAGATAAGGATCTACTAAGGGTTAATAGGAAGAAAGACTCTAAATCTCTCTTCTACATATTTCATGCTATATATGAGAGCATTTTTCCAAGGATTGCAGCAGCAACAATGTCCAAACAAGCATGGGATATTCTCTAAACAACATACCAAGGAATGGCAAAGGTGAAAACAATAAAGTTGCAAATGCTAAGAAGAGATTTTGAAACAATCTTCATGAAGGATTCAAATTCAATAGACTCATTCTTCACACAAGTGATTGGTTTAGTTAATCAAATCAGATCTCATGGTGAGACACTTGAAGATATAAGAATTGTTAAATAGATTTTAAGGAGTTTACCTACAATGTTTGAATCCATAGTTGTGGCCATAAAGGAAATAAAGAATATCTCACAATTTTTAGTTGATGAGCTTCATGAGTCTCTTATTTATCATGAACACAAGCTAAATATGTCAATAAAATCATCTTTGGAGCACACTTTCAAGACACAAGCTTCAGTCATCCATGGAAGAGGTAGAGGGAAAACAAATTTTAAAGGTAGAGGAAGAAATTCGTATAGAGGTGGAAGAAGCAGCCCATCAAACTCAAGTGGAAGAGGTAGCAGCAAATACCCAAATCAAAATGCAACTCAAAATTAGTCTCAAGGCCCAAGGTATGATAAATCTCAAGTCTGATGTCATTATTGCAAAAAGTATGGGCATTATTCAAACGAATGTAGAAAGAAACAATATGATTTTTTCAAACAAAATGCAAATTTTACAAGTGAGAACCAAAATTACAAATTAGAACAAAGCTCGTTGATTTTAGAATGTAATTTTGTACACACAAATGAAAAGGATTTATGGTTTTTAGACTCGGGTTGTAGCAACCACATGATAGGGAACTTATAATCGTTTTCTAGTTTGGATGAAAATATAAAATCAAATGTCACTTTGGGAAATGACAATAAGGTAGCATTCAAAGGAAGAGGGAACATCAATATACTAACCAAGAAGGGGGAGAAAAAGCATATCTCCAACGTTTATTTTATTCTCAGATTAAAACACAATTTGATGAGCATTGGGCAGCTCGTTCAAAAGTGTTATAGAGTGTTTTGCAAAAATAAAGAGTGCATAATTTTAGATAAATTTCTAAGTAATCAGCCCAATTGCAAAGGTCCAAATGACAAACAATAGGATGTTTCCCCTAAATTTGAAACCAAATTTGAATGTATATTATGCTCAAGCACACCACTCAATGGCTCCACAAGTGAATAAAAAAGAAAATACAACAGTCATGTAAACAATCTTTCAAGCAGAAATAAAAGATGAAAATTGGCTTTGGCATCTAAGATTTGGGAATTTAAACTTTGGAGGCCTAAATTTTCTTAATATTAAAAACATGGTCAAGGGATTGTTACTAATATAGAAACTAGAAAGAATATGTGAAGGGTGCATCTTGGGAAAGCAACATAGAGAATCATTTATAGCAAGCAAGTCAATGAGGGCAAAAACACCTTTAGAGATTGGAGCCAATGCAAACACCTTCAATTGGTGGAAGATTCTACTTTTTGACATTCATTGATGACTACTCAAGGAAAACATGAGTTTACTTTTTAAAGCATAAGAGTGAAGTGTTTGATTATTTTTGTCAATTCAAGGGTTTTGTTAAGAAGCAAAGTGGGCACTACATCGAAGCATTGAGAACAAATAGAGGTGGTGAATACATTTCAAATAAATTTTTAAAATTTTGCAAGGACTATGGAATTCACAAGCAATTAACAACTAAGTACATGCCTCAACAAAATGGCGTAGCTGAAAGGGAAAATTGAACTATCATAAAAATGGCTAGAAGCATGTTGAAATCAAAACATTTATCAAATAAATATTGGGTTGAAGTTGTATCATGTGAATCCTATATAATGAATAGATGTCCAATAAAGACTGTCAAGGACATGATTTCAGAATAAGCCTGGAGTGGAAGAAAACATAGTGTTGCTCATATGAGAGTTTTTGGATGTGTGGCATATACACATGTACTAGATGAATTAAGAAAAAAATTATACAACAAAGGAGAAAAATGCACAATTTTTGGATATAATAATGAATCAAAGGTTTACAAGTTGTATAATCTAATAACAAAAAATGTTATAATCTACAAAGATGTGCAATTCATGGAAGAGGAAGCATGGGATGGAAGTGTAGAAAAAATAGTCAACATATCAATGGCATACAACAAGATAAAAATGAATTTTTTATACCAAAAAATACTCCTTAAAATGTGACTCCTTCCACACCCATTCAAGCTCAACAAAGCGGTCCACAAGTGACACCATCATCAAGTGTAAGGGTAGCCTCACACATTCAAGCAAGCACTCCAACAAGTGGACAATGAACACCACCTACAATAGGGATTTTTAGTGCAGGACCAACAAGTCCGCATTCCATGGGTTCTACTTCAAGTGACATGTCAAATCCTACCTTGGCAAACTTAAGGGGACAAAAAATCAAAAGTACTGGTAATATTTATGAGTAAAATGAAAGTGAAAATAATGCAGGTCTGATTTCTCTTTATGCTTTATATTCACAAATAAATGATCCCATTCATTTTGAAGATGCAATAAAAGATGACAAATGGGTATATGCAATGGATGAAGAAATAAATGCTATAGAAAAAAATCATACATGGGAATTAGTGAGCCTTCTAAAAGGAAAAGACGTCATAGCAGTAAAGTGGGTTTATGAAACTAATTTGAGTACAATAAGTGATGTGCAAAAACATAAGGTAAGGCTAGTTGCTAAGATTTATTCATAATAACCTGGAGCTGATTACAGTGAGACATTTTCTCCCATAGCATGTTTAGACACTATAAGAATGATACTTGTCATAGCAACTCAAAACAAGGGGCCTATTTATCAAATGGATGTAAAATCGACATTCTTAAATGGCTATCTTGAAGAAGAAGTTTATGTTGAACAACCACCTAGGTATGAAATTTTAGGCCAAGAAGATAAGGTATATGGACTTAAGAAAGCACTTTATGGTCTCAAGCAAGCCGCAAGAACTTGGTACAATAGAATTGACTTATATCTCCTACAAAATGGTTTCAATAGGCGCAATAGCGAGCCTACATTGTACAAAAAGATGAATGACAAAGGAAAATTTATAATTGTATGTTTATATGTTGATGATTTGATATTCATGGGTGACTTATCAATTGATTTTTTCAAAGGAGCTACGAAAAAGGAATTTGAAATGACTGATTTGGGACTAATGAAATATTTTTTAGGCATTGAGGTGAATCAAAATAAAATTGGTATATTCATCTCTCAAACAAAGTATGCAAATGATATTTTAAAAAGGTTTAACATGTTGAATTACAAATCAGCACTAGCCCCAATTGTCACAGGGTTGAAGTTGAGCAAGGATGATAAAGGATCCAATGTAGATCCAACTTTGTATAAGAGACTTATTGGTAGTCTCATGTACCTAACAGCCACAAGGTTAGAGATAATTTATGGTGTAAGTTTGATCTCAAGGTTCATGGAGTCTCGAAAAGACACACATTGGAAAGCAGGGAAAATAATCGTAAGGTATGTGAGTGGAATAAGAAATTATGGGATTCAATATTCAATCTCATAGGATACATAGATAATGATTGTGTTGGAAACATGGATGGTAGGAAAAGCACATCTGATTATGTTTTTCATTTTGGCATTGGTTTAGTATCATGGGCTTCAAAGAAACAACTAATTGTCACACTTTCATCTACTAAAGCAGAATATGTAGCAGCAATAGGGGCATCATGTGAAGCAGTTTGGATGAGAAGAGTGTTGAAAGAGTTGAAGCATGAATAAGAAGATGCAACAAAGATATATTGTGACAATAAGTTAGCCATAGCATTGTCCAAGAATCCAGTTTTCCATAAGAGGAGAAAACATATTAACACTAGATATCATTTCATTAGAGATTTGATGAATAATGGAGAGATATTTTTGGAATTTTGCAGGTCTGAAGAGCAACTTGTAGACATTTTCATAAAGTCGCTTGCAAAGAACGTGTTTGAGAATTTTAGAGAAAGCATGGGTGTAACTGATATATATGGCAGTGAAGATTAAGGGGGAGAGTTGGAGGACGTGGCTTCCAGCTCAGCTGCAAACCATTTAATCTCCACTACCACTTGCTTTCCAGCCACGTATATTTTGTCAGTTTGAATTTAAAACTTTAATATCTTCTAGCTGCTCACTCACCTAAAGCAGCACCCAATCTATCTCATTTAATCTATGTAGCTGATTACTTGCTTAGGACATTTAATCTCTCTCTCTCTCTCTCTCTCTCTCTCTCTCTCTCTCTCTCTCTCTCTCTCTCTCTCTCTCTCTCTCTCTCTCTCCCCTACAGGGTTCGAGAGACTTCCAGGTCTATCTCTTTTTGTAAACTATTTTATATGCTCTATTTTGATATGCAAAGAAAGAAGACTCTACCGAAGCTTTGCTTCCTTCCTAGTATACCGCAGATGTAAAACTGATTGTATGAGCAACAACTCTATAAGAAGATACAAAAATGTTTATTGGAGCAAATCAATGAATAAATAATAAAAAAATCTGTGTTTATTTTGTGTGAATTTTCCCATGTTTTCTTGTTTGTTTTATCTTTAACAATTTGGTATAAAAATTCTGCGATTTGTTAGCTTTTATCATTTAAAATGTTAGTTACTACATAAGAAACCATACATCGTGCATGACAAAAAAACTATTATAAATGTTTTGCATATAAATATTTTATTTTTACTTAAATTTATATCTAAAACATAATATTAAAAATAACTAACATTTTGTTATTCATTCAAAATTATTCATATGAAAAAATTTGATTAAAAATATTAATATTCCTTTATATTAGAATCCTCTAAACAACATTTTCTAACATAAATTTTATAAGAAAAATTGAAAAAAAAGATATGAATCCATCCTTAGAGTGGAAAGATAAACTTGAAAAATATGCTTGAAAGACAATTCTTGACTTGGAAAACAAATAGAGTAAAAAGATTTAAATATACAAATATGTTTAAAATTTAAACATATTTTATAAAATTCAGATTTTCAAAATCCATAAAATTAAAAATAAGAGATTTTTGTTTTTATCTATCTTTAATATTTATTTACTTTTAGTAATAGATTAGGAAAACAAAATTCAAGACTGAACATAATATAATATGAGAGAGTTTTTGTTGTTCAATAACTTTTTTATTATTTCTTTCTGCGATTTGAAATTTTTATTTAATAACAATAATGATATAATTTTAATTTTTTATTAATAAAAATAATTGAAAATATCAATTTGTCTGGAAATAAGAAACATATTAATTTGCTCAATATTTGGCCATAATACCAATCTATACATCCAAACTTTTCAGTCAATCATACATTCTGTGAATTTAGATCAACAGGAAAGGCAATAAATTCATAACAATCCGTGCACACCAGGGCTTTCGGGGACGTTTCCCATGCTTTTACTCTCATCTTGGCTCCTCTTGTACTTATATCTGCGCGCAATGAGTACAAAAACCAGAAGATTCACAGCATTCAAAACAACCAGCAACCAGTAGAAATTATCCAACCGACTTCTATTCAAATTATCCACCAGCCACCTGCGCCCCATTTCAGCAGTAACCCTGTTCACAATGTCAATAATAAGGCTGCTCAGAAAGCTGCCAATACCCACTGCCGTCAAATTCCAGGCAACACCCAAGCTCCTCATGGTATCAGGCACTTCCCCATAGAAAAACTCCCCCAGACCCACCAGAGCAAAAGCATCCGCTATGCCCAACACAATATTCGGCAGAGCAAGCCAGAAGGCGCTCATTGGAACCACACTCTGCGGCTCATCCATGAGACCATGGGCTTCTGCGACTTTCAGACGCTTGGCCTCCACCAGCGCCGCAATTATCATGCCCACAACTGTAATCAACATGCCTGCTCCGATTCTCTGAAGGATGGTTATGCCTCGTTCCATGCCGGTCAGCCTTCTTGTAAAGGGAACCAGCAGGCGGTCATATAGGCTTACTGTAACGAGAGTTGTGATGATTACTATGGCTAGGGTGGAAGCAGGTGGGATGTGGAAATGGGGGCCGAGGCTCCTGTCCATTGTGCTGCTCTGCTTCACAAAGAAAGTTCCACCCTGTGACAAAATTACAGAGTACATGATAACTGTGAACCACACTGGTACCATTCTCATTAATTGTTTCACTTCTTCCACCTGGTTGACTGTACAGACTTTCCATGGATTGTTGAGAGGCAATTCGTTGGGTGTTATGGCTGCCTTGTCCAGGCATTGGAAGTCCTCTGTGTGGTTGTAAGAGAGTTTGTTCGGTTCTGCCCGCAGTTGCAAATTCCTGTTCCTAAAAGCAGCAACCAAGACCTGTTTTGAAATAAATATGTCAAAGGGATTGTAAGGTACAGACTGTGCATTGAGATATTTGAAAAGAAAAGTTTCAGTAGTATGGTTGAGAATCTTAAAAAAATATTGGAGTTTCACTCATAAGTCACAACCCAGAGCCATGGCCCACTGTCAGACAATGCAAGGGCTACTGCCAAGAGGACCGTCAGGGAAAATTTTCATATATAATAATGTGATTTGTCAATTACATTATACTTTTTTTAAAAAGCTAAAAACTATATGATGTTCGCCTAGAACAGAAAACAAAAGTAATTAATAAACTATAACTTTAAAATTATTGACAGAATATGTATGATGTGCTTGAAATAACCTAGGCTAATGAATCTATACACCCCAATGATTTGCTCAAGCTCAAACTTGTCTTAGACAAAAATATTCCATAACAAAGGAGGCCATTGAAGCTGAGTGAGCAACATTACAATTGGACCAATGTGAATAGAAAATTTTGATCTTCATTTTAAGTAATTTTCAAATTTAATTCCATTTAATTTTTGTCAATCTATTATCTTGTGTCATTAGTTATTACATACTTGAGCAATGCGAGTGATGGGGCTCCCAGCAGGGTTTCTGTTTCTGTATTTGGGTGTCCCACACAAGAAAATCAGTATGGAAATCAAGCTCACAGATGCCACGATGCCAAACCCCACTCCCCAGCTCACATTTCCCTGTACATACACTATCACTGTGTTTGACATGAGAATGCCCAATGACAAGCCGAAGTAATACCAGTTAAAGAATGAGATCTTATGTTTGCTTTCTTCTGGGTGTTGGCTATCAAACTGGTCTGCAGCAAATGATTGCAGGGACGGTTTCATGCCACCGGATCCACAAGAAATCATATAAAGTGCTGTGAAGAGAACTGCAATCTGAATACCTGTAGCATGATTATTGTTAGCACTACAGAGTTTAGTAGTGGTATTACAGAGAGATTTATTACTAGGTCTGAGAGAAGAGAGGGAGACTGAGACTATCAAGAGGGCTAGGCCTGAGAGATAGATAAGTGAAGAGGTGAGGATCATATAATAACGGCTAATGTAAGCATCACTGAGGAATCCTCCTAGTAGGGGGAGAATGGTGGTGACACCAGACCAAGTGTTTACAGTCTGTGCAGAACCTGCAACACCCTGGTGCATCACGTCTGTTAAGTAGGTGAATAAGCTTGCTGCTATTGTGAAGTATGCTAATCTCTCCCCCATTTCAACCGCTGCACATTATAAACACAAACCAAAATCAAATTTTATTAGAAGAATTAATAAGAAATAATTACTTGCAGTTGATTTTATAAAACTTTTAACAAATCTAATTATAATAATTAATAATTAAAAAGATTGAGAGATTAGATGTTTTTATTGTTTTGATAATTAGAATAAGATTGGTATTATGATAGAAAAGTTGACATCTGATCAATAATTATTAAGTTATTTAACAATTTATCATTTCAATTTAGAAATTTTTCATTTTTAATAATTTTAATAATTAATTTTATACATTTTAAATTTTTAATTGGTAATTCAAAATAAAATTGTCACATAAAATTATTGGGTAAAAGTTCTATTAAAAAACTACTCAATAATATTTAAGATTATTTAAATAACCCATCATCAAAATAAATTATTATGATTAAAAAAAACTAAGAATGATCTTAAATATAAAAGATTAAATTATTTTACATAGTTTTATCTAAAATTAGTACTGTATTTATTAAAGAGAGGACATCAGAAACCTATAAAAAGAGGGACATTGTATAATTTTGTGACATTTAAACAAGAAAGAGATAGATTGCCATTTCATCAGAAATTTTTAGAAATAAAAATATTTAAATAAAATAAAGTAAAAAGTAAGGAATAAGCTGATTTTATCATAAACTTTTAAAGTAAAAAATAGACTGTCATTTCATGGGAATCTTTTATAAAGAAAGATATTATATAATTAGATAACATATTTCATCGGAATCTTTTATAAAGAAAGATATTATATAATTAGATAACATATTTAAAGATAAAGGCAAAACTAATGAATGGGCTGCCATTTCATCAGAAACTTTTAGAAAGAGGGGCATTGTATAATTGTATAACATATTGAAACAAATTAAAGCAAAAGTTGAGAAAAAGGCTGCCATTTCAAGAAATAATTAGTAGTGATTGCAGCTCGGGATAAAGTTGAGATAGATTTGGGTGACAAAGACAGACCAGGAAGGAAAGAGGGTAATTTAGAAGTTCTGCTCTTGGATCCATGTCTGATTTTATAACTACATTTGTGTCTACTAATGCCGATAAGGATTTCACTTTGATAACGTGATAAATATCAGTATAATTTTTATTATAAGAAAAACTCTGTAAGTTTGTATTTTGGAAGTTTTGGATCATCTTCTGATCATCACCAAGATGAACTTACACAGCTTTTAATGATGAATTGCTGAAATGATCTCAAATGCTCATCTAAAAACCTTTTATTTATTCAGAATTTGTTAACCGAATGACCTTTAATCAATACAAAATAATTCAGATAAATTTCAATTGCGGAGAACATCATACAACCCCTTAAATCCCTTACATTGGTTCAAATCGAATCTTCATAAGCTGCAGTTTAAAACAAAGAGGATCATATTATAAATTGAAAAGAAACCCTTATCCTTGCTTCAGGGTGTGCTATTCATGGACCAAACAAACTCAATACATATGTTCATATCAAAATTAGTGACAAATTTTGGAACTTGCCCAACAAAAATTAAGATAAGTATTACATTGGGTCTGCCAGAAATTATGATTACCACTATCAGTGTGACTGTAAGGTTGATAGACAATGGTACAGTAGCTAGTAAACAAACAAATGGGTATAGATGTATCCAAGTTGTTTAGAGCTTCAAAACTGCACATACTATCTAGACATAGATTCAACGCAAATGACAACTATAGTTTAAACTGGTTACAGATATAATATATTAACACATCAAATACAACCTGTGACATATTGAGAAAGGAAACTAAAAAGTACCCATAACGAAGAAGGCAGCATTCCACCGTCCAGTTGCATGATAGGAAACAGGGTCTCCCTTGAGGTTTACTGATCCATCTTTAACCCACTCCATTTCCTTGTCATCTTCTCTATCAGATCCTGGCCTACTACACTTCCACACAAGTTCCATGGTCGTCTGTACAATCACATTTAATCTTATGGTAACTTCATATAGAGAGAGAGAGCATTCCTTCCTTTGTCTATGTCTGATATGAATTGTTAACTACAGACCCTTAAATTCCACAAGAAATCTTCACAATCTAATCCTAAAATGATTGAAAGTGACACGCCGTGAAGAGGAGGACGAAGTAAATACAGATAAAGGATTTGCGTAAAACAGCGTCCCGTCTCAATTTAGAATGGTTTGGGAGATTAACTGATATAAATACAGCAAAGATATCGATGATTCAGTGCAAATGCACTGCAATCTCACCCAAGCCCGTTTTGTTAAGATATTATATTCGTTTTGATATTAGTAATTATTGTCATGGCATGATTTACATTTGAATGTCACGACAAAATATTATAAATATCGGGCATCATAAGATATTATAATCGTTTTGATATTATTAATTCCTATCATGGCATAATTGATGTTACGACAAAATATTATAAATATTAGATAAGTTAACCACACGTTTTACTTAACATATTTATAGGGAGTATCTAATAAAAGCTAAGAGGTTGACACGACATCTCTACCATATGTACTACTTACCGTTTTATTGGGATTCCTTACTTGAATCATGGAGTAATATGAGCACATGCCCCTGTCGGATCAACATTTTTATGAAAGCAAACAACAATCACGTCGCTGTAAACAGTGGAGGATAGGCCCACTCTACTAGCCAAGACAAGACCTTACCATGGGTCACATGGTGTGATATAGCCGGATCACACTCCAGGATTTGCTTTCGCAATTAAATCATCTGCGTCACCGTATTAAAGGGATAGTGAACAAACTTTGAAAGGGCTCATCCATGCTTCTTGCTAGGGACTCCCATAAGGGCTTTCAACAAACATGTCAATGCTTATGTCATCTGAATCTTCATACCTATGATAAGTGTCATGGACATAGTCATCCCATGAGTATGCATGTGATTCATGAAGATCAAGAATTAATATTTCAATTTTATCAAGGTGGCTGGGATTTGCCGCAAAAAATTCATTAGGCAAAAAATATATACAAATAATTCACAAAAAAAAAAAAAAAAAAAGTGGTATGAGACCACACCACATCACACGAGGCAAAGCTTAGGAGCCAAAACAAAAGCACCACTAACATCTAGGCAAAGCCTAGGAACAAGTCATAAATTCATAATAAAAGATAATTTTAAGAAGTAAGAGCAAGGACAGAAGGATAAGGATCCATATCATTAGGACCCCATCCCCATCTTGGTAGGTCATTATCATCTAGAATAGGCTCTCATCCAATAGCTTGAGCAGTGTCCCTATTATCTTCTTCTTCATATGGCCAAGTGGGTGAAATGGATAGAGAAAGCCTGAGAAACTTGTCCAATATGTCTGATCGATCTCCAAGTGGTAACCCCAAAGCATTCAGGTGTAGAGTACAAGGAGGATCATCCCTTCCATCCTACCAACTGGGGAAGGAGGTGGCAGTTGCAACCCTCACTGCTACCTAGGAGGAGCCATGCACTAGTACAAGGTGCCATTGTGAGAATGGTGTCAATAATGGATACAATGATGCCCACCATGAGGTGGTAAAGTGATTATATCTTCCAATATGGTATCCTTAGGTGGAGATGGCATAACTTGAGCCATTACACAAGGAGCATCTCCCTAATGAGAGAGGAGACCCTCAAGGTTCCCAAGCTCTATATCTATTTTATTAGCTTGAACTTAAATCTACAAAAGAAGATTAGAGATGATACAAGACTTGTTTAAAACAAAGTTATTACAATCAGTAGAAGCATTATTAAACACATAATTATTTCCTTCTTTCGAAAGTCAAAAGAGTATCTCCATGTTGAAATAATGTCAGAATTATGTGTATTTAGAGGGCATCACAGGTTTATCTCCAAGGAGGATGTGTTGTTAAAGAAAGAATTCAAGCTAGAAAGGCCTAAAGAGATCATGGATCCAATTTTAGACCCTTAAGATTTGGAATAGTACCATAAAAGATAAGGAAGTGTCTCAAAGTGGCTATAGAAAGGGCAAGTAGGAAGGTGAAATCCTAGTTGGATGAGTCTTCTACCAATAAGAAGGCCTTAGTGCAGTAGACACCAAGCAAAATGAAGAAGCTTGGGATCCACACAAACCCCCTAGACAGTGTTGAAGTAGAATCTCCACATAGTAATATATGAATACA
Source organism: Torreya grandis (assembly GCA_037957365.1). Lineage (NCBI taxonomy): Eukaryota > Viridiplantae > Streptophyta > Pinopsida > Cupressales > Taxaceae > Torreya > Torreya grandis. The sequence goes on from JARHVA010004658.1 coordinate 1,439,592, forward strand.
ACCCTCAATGGACATTAAGCTTGTCCACCATGGGCAAATGGGGGGTGAGCCATCCATATCAAAGTTGAGGAGTGTAATTGTGAAAGGGGCTCTCCATATATGTGTTGTTTTTTTTACAATGGATAGAAATTTCAAAACCAATATCAAACTTGGTGATGATAAACATTTAGAGGTTGCATAAAAATGAAATATGAAGGTGAATACTACAGAAGGTAATAAAAGTATTAATGATATTTATTACACCCCAAAGTTGAAACATAATTTGTTGAGTGTTAAATAGCTATGTAAAAATAATTATAAGTTGGTTTTGGATGATAAACAATGCATGATTTATGACAAGAATCAAGGAAATTAGGTTGTTATAATTGTAACTATCCACAACTATCAGTGTGATTGTAAGGTTCATAGACAATGGTATAGTAGCTAGTAAGCAAACAAATGGGTATAGATGTATCCAAGCTCTAATGTTTAGAGCTTCAAAATTGCACATACTATCTAGACATAGATTCAACGCAAATGAGAACTACAGTTTAAACTGGTTACAGATATAAATGGCATATAAAATGATTAAAAGCGAGATGCCGTGACGGGGATGACAAAGGATTTGCATCACAGCGTCCCGTCTCACTTTAGAATTTTTTACTCTCTAAGGAATTGACACGACAATTTTTTTGATGTTTAATTTTTTAAATAAAAATTAGGGCAGATAATTAAATCATCAAATATCTACCATTAATTAATATTGCTGTCTTTGCCTACAGTGATAAAAACAGTAACCATCGATACTATAAAAACAGTAGCGAGAAGCGAGAAGCGAGAGTGATTGTATTTTGACTGCATTCTCTCATAATGGCCACAAATTATGCCACAAGCACTTTGGCTAATGGTTATCTACATCACAAGCATTTTGGTTAATGGTAATTTACATCACAAGCATTTTAATTAGTGCTCATTTTTATGAGCGATTAATAATATAAAAATAGTAATATCAGTGATTAGTTAACAGGTAAAAGAGATAATGATTATATTATTTGACTGCATCCCTTCATAATGACCACTAACACTTTGAGCGATCAATAATATAAAAATAGGAATATCAATGATTAGTTATCAGTTGAAAGATATAATGATTGTATTATTTAACTGCATTCCTTCATAATGACCACTAACACTTTAGTTAATGATTATCTATTTCATAAATATTTTGGTTAATGGTCAAAAGCACTTTGATTAATGGTTATTTATTCATAAATATTTTGGTTAATTGCTATTTATATCACAAATATTTTAATTAATAATTATTATCATCACTTTCATCATTTATTGTATAGTTTTTCTGAAACATATTTTTTAGCAATAAAATTTAATTTTTTATTGTATTTTTTTAAAATTTAATTAATTTAATTTAATTTTTATTTGACTTATTATTAAATAATGAAGATTAATTTGATTAATTTTAAGTGTTATTTTGATATATTTTTTTATTAAATATAAATTACAAATATAATATCTATATAGTTATATTAATTAATATTATTTAATATAAACAATTAAATATTATGAAAGTTACTTTGCAACCCTGCTGATAATGTGTTCATTTGAATTATTGACTTTAATTTTCAGTGACATCACTTCCTGTAAAGTTCCATGTTTTTTGTTATTATTAGTTTTATTATTTTTGTCGTACTATGGTTGTTGCACATTATATATCATTTCGAAAGCAATTACTTTTATTCAAAAATTTATTCTCTTCTCATGTCTTCTTTCTTACAAAAGCAAAAAATGATTGCATGTTACTTCTTTGTCTGTATTCCTATACTTAAAAAATGTAATCTTTGTCATCTATTTATTACTTCGAAAAAATTATTAGATTTGCATCATGATGACCATTCCAAATTAGTAACTAAGTCTGAGTTGCATTGGATATTTTCATTTGGCCTAATTTGGCCTATTGATCTTCTACATAATTAAACCACATTCATTTTTCTTGTTTCATTATCGAGCAAGATATTTTTATAGTTAGATTTTTTTAATGTCAATTTATATTGGTACAATTATAAAATCAATCACATATATACATAATAATTTTTGTTACAAAAATGATTTATATATAAAAAAGTATTTATACATAATTTATAATATTAAGACATTTGTAGTACCCATAATAATATATTCTCTATATTGAATTAGAATAATATTATTATAGAATAACACAAACTAGAAAAAAGTAAGAATTAGATAGAGATAGCTAGAGCTGCACAACCCTTGTTGAAATGTCCATTCTAAAACATTTTTAATGTGTATGGAGTTTTAGAGAATGAAGAAGTCATCTTTGATGTTGATTTTTGAAGTAAAATATTTAGTAGGAAGTGATCACATAACATGCTATAGATATGGTAAGATTATTGAAGTATGGGAGTACATAATTTGTTTTCATATATTTTTTGGTTGCATATTATTTTTAGTTTTTAAATTTAATCAAAATAATATTATAAATGCACTTATATTATCCACAAGAATAATAAACGCGATGGCATTCGAATTTCTCAAGGGGGTTGTAACATCTTAAAATTCTTAGGGAGTAACTTTGCTATTTAGTCTCAAAGAGCAGTTCAAACCATACATAACTATTTGATTTCTTCTAGTTTCCTAGCATATACTAAATTCAATAGGATATACCATTTCACAGTCATGTTATTAGTACCCCTTAAGGAATGGTATCATAGCAATCACTTATAACTAACTTTTTCTACAAAGTTGTGCCATGCAAAATTTGAAACACATTTTTTAAATTTGAAGAGATATATTATTTTAAAATAAATATAAATAAATAAATATTTTATGTATAAAGTGATATAATAATTTATATTAAAAATGTTGTTAAATAAAAATATTAAAATTTAAAGTTATGAATCAAATTTATTAGTGACAATTTCTAAAGTTTCATGTTTTATTATTCTGCACTTACAATTACATTTCAAATGTTGTAATTGTTATCACCATCACATAAAGCCTAAATTTCCCGCTCAACCTTATCCATCATGATTTTTTAATGGCATTTGTTTATTCAACATTATTCTTCAAATATTATTATAAGTCATAGGAGGAGGAAGAATCATTTATATATACAAATTGATATATAAATGATGAAAACTCAAATAAAGTTGGAGTGGTAAGTGTCAAATTGCTAGTACACAAAATATGGAAAAATATAATCTTTTGTTATATCAAATTGATCATTAGACCATGAAATCAAGGAATACACAACCCTAGAATAATCCTATTTATCCTAACAACTCTTATGAATAAAATTTTGCTCAAGGCCTATCTAGTGGAGGTTTCTTTCCTAATGCAGCCCAGAAAAATGTGAATGAGCTCCATAGGGTTTGTTGAAGAAATTTAGTAGGGTTTGTAAATGAGGCATGATCACTCAACCGAATGCACCTCTAGTAGAAAAATTGAATGATAACTTGTCAAAAGTTCCCAATATGTCTTGCAGTAATTATTAAGAGGCTTGCCAAATTATATAAACACATCAATTGCTGAATATATTGATTTTATAAATAATGGTGGCCAGACTTTTTCTTTCCAATCAAAGTCTAATCAACTTTAAATACACTTTCAAAAGGGTTTTATTTTGAACAAATTGAGTAGCACAGAGGATCCAGTACCACAAGACAAGGATGCCATGTCTTCAAGTTTTGAGCTGAGACTTGGTCAACCTTCTTTGGAAACACATGCCATTGGTGGACCACTACCAAACTCCATAGATTCTCAAGTATTTGATGCTGCTATGGAGAGACAAAAATACTTACATGTTGTAGAGAGTTTATTATCCAAGTTTAGCAGAGGGAACCTGACAAAATGTTACTTGTGTTTCTCTTTGGTTACACTGGAAACAATGAGAAAGGGAAAGATTGATAGTTTGATAAATAACCACATGGATTTTATTGGACAAATGTGCTAAAATTTGGATACATAGACCATTTAAAATGGGATTATGTGAGAGGATTAGTTATTTCGATGTATGTTTATCCTGGTGGGTAGTCTAATGGTTCTATAGAGGACATAACAAGACCAATTGTGAATAAATTTGTGGGCGATCGAGAGCAACTCATTAACAAGCTGATGCATGTGAATGCTAAATCTCATGGTATTATTAAGCAATATGTACCAGAAGGTTTTAGAAACAAAGTTATGGGCATTACTAGTAAGGGATATACACAAATTGTGGAATATAAATATAATTCAAGTCAAATAAGATTTGGTATGACAATTGGGCCTATTGTTCCCTATGATATGTATGGAAGTTTAGCTTTTTTATTCAAAGGAATACAAAAAGTGGAATGTGGGATAACTATAGAATTTTAAATAAAATTAAATCACAGCCACATATATGAAATATTCATAATAAAGAAGAAATAAGAATTGTAAAAATGAAAAATATTTCTTCTTCAAATTATTGGAATCATTCTCCTTCTCATTGAAAATAAAGATAAATTACAATGTATTAATAAAATTGTATGTGTACATGTTTTTATAATTATTAAATAAAGTATTTTAAATTTATCTAAATAATAATTTGCATGTAATATTACCTAAAACTAACTCTAGCCTTTCTAAGGATTTATTTTTTTCTAAAAATATATTAACTAAAAATTAACTTACTATCTATATTTAGCTCCACAAAAATTGTACATGCAAACTAATCTTACACTAGTAGTCTAAAAATAGAACTGAGTGAACTGCACTTCATCATCACTTTTCAACATACTCACCCTTGATGTTGAGAGGGCTCACAATTTGATCTCTGAGTTTCAAAAATTGATCCTTTGCAATTGCCTTAGGGAAGATATTTTGCTAATTGTTCTTTAGTGTTGATGTATCTCAATTCTACTACCTTCTTTTGCACTAAATCTCGGATAAAATGATGTTTTAAATAAAAAAAATTTGTCCTCCTATGATGGACTAGATTCTTGGTCAATTTAATAGCACTAATGTTATCAAAAAAAATAACTGTGGGCTGAACTTGAATCTCTCCAATTTCTTCAAGAAGTTTTCTAAGCCATAATGCTTGTGTACTTGCTGAAGTGACTACAACATACCCTGCTTCTGTAGAAGAAAGGAAAACTATACTTTGCTTCTTTGAGATTCAAGTAATCAAACTAGAATCAAAAGAAAAACAATTCCCAGATGTTGTTTTTCGGTCATCCAAACTACCTCCTCAATCAGAATCACTAAAACCAACAAGATTAAACCTTTTAGAAGTGTAGTAATGAATACCAAAGTCTAGAGTGCCTTTCACATACCTAAAAATTATCTTGGCTTCCTTCATATGTATTTTTGATGGCTTTTTCATGTACCTTCAAACAAGTGAAACTAAATAAGCAATGTTAGGTCTTGTATGAGTTAGAAACTTTAAGCTCCGAATAATACTTCTATAAGCTATCTCATCAAATCTTTTAGCACCATCATCTCTACACAACACAACTCCATGAGCAAATAGAGTGGAGACTGGTTTACAATCAACCATATCAAATTTTTTCAACATATCTTTAGCATACTTTGTTTGACAAATAAAAAATTTATTCTCTTTAATAAACCTCCATTCCTAAAAAATATTTCATGAGGCTTGAATCTTTCATCTCAAATTCATTCATCATGGAAACTTTGAATTCATCCTTCATCATAGAACTGCTACACATATACAACTAGTTATCAACATACAAACTTACAATTAGAATATCATTACCTTCTTGTTTGTAGTAAAGGGTAGGTTCACTCTTACTTCTTTGAAAGCCATTCTCTTGAAAATATCCATCAATCTTAGCATACCATGATCTTGGTGCTTGTTTGAGGCCATACAAAGCCTTCTTTAACTTGTAGACATGATTTTATTTTCCTTGCAATTCAAAACCTTGTGGCTATTCCACATATACTTCTTCTTATAAGTACACATTCAAGAAGGCACTTTTCATATCCATATGATGGATGCTCCAATTCTTTTGAGTTGCTCATAAAAAATCAACAATCTAATGGTTTCTTGTCTTGATACTGGTGTAAATTTCTCTTCATAATCAATGCCATACTTATGCGTGAAGCCTTTAGCAACTAATCTCTCCTTATTCCTTTCAACACTTCCATCACTATTACACTTATTCTTGTATACCCATTTGGTGCCAGTCTTCTTCTTGTCATGTGGAAGCTTTGTAATCTCCCAAGTGTCATTCGTGTGAATAAAATCCATCTCTTCTTGCATTGCTTGCATCTAAACTTCATTAGTTATGCATCTCCAAAACATGATGGTTCAAAATCAGCCTTGGCAAGTAAAGTAAAATTCAGTGCCTCACCTCTTGGACTTTCTTCATGTGCTTGATTTGAACTCCTTTGATAAATGTCACTCAATCTTCTTACCTTCCTTGTAGAACTAGGACTTGAATCTTGACTTACACTTGGAATTGAACAATTAGATGAGGGGTTACTTGGTGGATTTGTAGCACTTGGAATAGAAATATTAGTGGGCTACCCATGATCAATATCATCTATAATAACTTCATTTAAAATAGATTTTGACTTCTCCATATGGCATTTTTGATGATCATAAACCACATCTCTTGACACAATAGTCCTATTAGTGAGAGGATTATATAACCTGTAAGCCTTAATTTCCTCACTATATCCAACAAAAATACATGACTCACTTTTAGGATCTAACTTTTGCGTCTTTTGATCAGGAACATGAACATAGGCTAAGCAACCAAAAACTTTGAAATAATTAACATTTAGATTTTTTTAATACCAGGCTTCATATGGAGTCATCCTATCAAGTGTACTAGTGGGACTCTAATTGAGAATATATAATGTTGTAGCAGCTACATCTCCCCAAAAAGAATTACTTAATCCCTTTATTTGTAGCATGCTTCATGCCATCTCCACCACTGTATGATTCTTCCTTTTAGCTACACAATTTTGTTGAGGTGTGTATGCAGTGGTGAGTTGTCTTCTAATGCCATGCATATCACAATAACCTTGAAAGGATTTTGAACAAAATTCTCATACATGATCAGTCCTTAATCATTTGATTTTACACCCTTTGTCATTTTCTACAAGGGCTCTAAACCTCTTGAATTTCTCTAGAGCTTCACCTTTGGTCTTAAAAAAATAAACCCAACACTGTCGTGAGTAATCATCAATAAAAGTAATGAAATATGATGACTTACCCAAACTCTTTGCCTGCATAGGACCACAAATGTCTAATGAACTAATTGGAGTGGATAATGAGCCCTCCATGCATTGCCTTTTGAAAATTTCTCTCTTGCATGATTTCCTTTAGCACATCCTTCACAAATTTCCTTGTGCTCTTCAACCTTAGGCAAACCAAAAACTATTGCTTTTGTTGTTAGAATTTTCAAACTATGAAAATTTAAATGCCCATACCTGAGATGCCACAACCAACTTGTATCCTCATATGCCATATTGACAAGGTTCTTGTTATGTTCACCAAACTTCAATGGGAACATCCTATTCTTTGTCATAGGCACAACTGTTACCACCCTATTTCCTTGCTTCTTATAATAAATTATACATTGTTGATTTTCAAATACAACTTTATAATTCTTCTCACATAATTGTCCAACACTCAACAAATTATGGTTTAACTTTGGAGTGTAATAAATGTGTTTAGAACTCTTCATACCTTCTTTTGTATGGACTTCGATAGCTCCTTTTGTAGCAACTTCCAATGATTTGTCATCACTAAGCTTGATCTTGGATTTAAAACTTTCATCCATTATAGAAATTTTTTTTCATTCCCTGACATGTGGTTAGAGTTATTGAATCTAAATACCAAACATCTTTAGAAACATTTTCAACTTTGTCATAAGATAAAAATAAATTATCTAGAGGATTCTCATTACCTTCTTGAGCATAATGAACGATTTTATCATTATTACCTTCTTTTAATATACATTCATAATTAAAGTGGCCATACCTGTTACAATGATAACACTGGATATTTCTTTTATCATATCAGCCTCTACCTCTTCTTCTGAAACCACCTCTTCCTCGAAAACCACTTCCTCTTGAGTAATTTTGATTTTGACCTCTACCTTGGCCTTGATTACTTTTGATGCTATTATTGGCATCTTCATTCTTTGTGATTTGTAATTTCAAGGGAAAAGCTTTCTTATCACTTTCTCCAAATGAATATCTCACTCTTTCTTCATGAGACATCAAAGATCCAACTAGATGATCGAATTGAAGGGTAGACAAATTCTTGCTTTCTTCTATGATTATCGCAACATGGTTCCACCTTGGTGTGAGAGTCCTCAATAAATTTTTGATCACAACCTCATTGTTCACAATTTCACCAAGTGTATCCATCTTATTGACCACATCTTTTACTCTGCCACAATAGGTACTCACACTTTCAAATTCTTGAATTCTCTCTTCAATGTGTGTAACTTAACAACTTTGACTTGATCACTACCTTGGTAAGCTTCTTTTAGAGTCTTCCAAGCATCCTTTGCTATCTTTGCTCTTGCAATTCATGGAAATGGGCTCTTATCTAGAGCTATTTGAATATGAAATAAGGCTTGAGCATTCTTCTTCTTAGCCTCCTTCTTAGTTATTTTATCATTCGCTGTCAGGGCATTCCAATCAGTTGGCTCTGCATAACCCAATTCAACAATCTTCCACAAATCTTTTCCTATCAAAAAATTCATCATTTTGATACACTAATAGTCATACTCATTTCCATCAAATTCTAGAATGGGCAATGAGTTAGAATTTGACAAGATAAATTTTTGGCAAAATTCAAACTACTAAATCTTTAACCCAAAAGAAAAATACCTGCTTTGATACCAGATGTAGAATTTTAAATAAAATTAAATCAAAGCAAACTATATGCAATATTCATAATACAAAAGAAATAAGAACTGCAAAAATAAAAAATACTTCTTCTTCAAACTAATGGAATCATTCTCCTTCTCCTTGAAAATAAAGATCAATTAAAATGTATTAATAGAATTGCATGTGAACATGCTTTTCTAATTATTAAATAAAATATTATAAATTTATCTAAATAATAATTTGCATGTAATATCAACTAAAACCAACTCTAGCCTTTCTAAAGCTTTATTTTTTTCTAAAAAGATATTAACTAAAAATTAACTATCTAAATTTAGCTCCACAAAAACAATACATGCAAACTAAATTTACACTAATAGTCTAAAAATAGAACTGAGTGAACTGCACTTCAACATCACTTTTCAACAATAAGTTAGGTAGATTCTTAGGTTAAGACATGATTCTTGAAAATTCAAAGTATAAACTCAAGATTATTTTGTGAGGTCAAGGATGAGTTGAGTTAAAAAGTGGTTATATAATTAAATAAAAGAACAAATGCCTATATAAAGGTGGATTCCATTGTAAGAAGGTTCATAATTCACTCTTGGCTCATGGGAAAGGGCTGCTACATCTTTTTACTGAACTATTTAGTTTCAAAAATCCATCCAAAATGAACATAGAATCATATATGATAAAATAAGATGCCTACATGTGATTTAGTTCTATTTTCACAATGATTTATGCAAGTATACATTTAAATAAGTTTACAGATACTTATCTCTATAAGAATCTAAAAGTGTATCAGGACTTTCATGCTTGATAGAAGTGATTTCAGGGCCCTCATGCTTGAGCATAGTTGGAAAATAGATATTGTGTCATTCTTTGTCCTCAATAAGACCAGAATGAATAAATACAGGTTTAATGCTAACACAAAATGATTCCAATGAAGAGTCCAATAATCTGCTTGATAGCCAATGTCATGACAATTAATCCACTAAACATGTTAGATGGGTGATACAATATCTTATAAGTACTTACTAATACCTTTTCCAGAATAACCCATGGAATAGAGTAAATGGAAACCAATTCCAATAGTTTACTTCTTGAATGAAGTAAACACATTTACATAAGGATTTAATGTTGGAGGATGTGGCTTTCAGTTCAGTTTCAAACCATTTAATCTCCACTGCCACTTGCTTTTCATCCACGCATATTTTTTCAATTTAAATTTAAAACTTTGATATCTTCCACCTGCTCACACACTTGAAGCTACGCCCAATCTATCTCATTTAATTTATGTCATTATTTACTTACTTAAGACATTTAATCTATTAATTCTCTCTCTCTCTCTCTCTCTCTCTCTCTCTCTCTCTCTCTCTCTCTCTCTCTCTCTCTCTCTCTCTCTCTCTCTCTCTCTCTCTCTCTCTCTCTCTTCTCTACAAGATTCAAGAGACTTCTAGGTCTATCTCTTTTTATAAACTATTTTGCATGCTTTGTTTTGATATGCAAAGAAAGAAGGCTCTAGCAAACCTCTGCTTCCTTCCTAGTATGTAGTAGATGTAAAACTGATTGTATGAACAATAACTCTATAGGAAGATACAACAATGTTTATGGGAGAAAATCAATGAATAGATAGAAAAAAATTATGTTTATTTTGTGTGCATTTTCCCCTATTTTTTGTCTGTTTTGTCTTCAAAAATTTGGCATAAAAATCCTATGATATGTTATCGTTTATCAGGTGGTATCAAAGCTTAAGGTTATTCAAAGAAAGGCTTAGTAGAGCTGAAAGTTATCAAAGCTAAGGGCTTCATCAAGCAAAAGTATTCACTGTCAACAATGTCAAGCACAAGCACAAGCTTGACAAATCTATAAATTCCTCAATTCAATGGAAAAAACTATGAGTATTGCTCTATCACAATGAGAGCTTTGTTTTGTTCTCAAGACATATGGGATCTAGTAGAGATTGGTTTTCTATAACCAATAGATGTAACAACATATAATGCTCTATCTCAAGCAGATAAGGATCTACTAAGGGTTAATAGGAAGAAACCAAATTTGAATGTATATTATGCTCAAGCACACCACTCAATGGCTCCACAAGTGAATAAAAAAGAAAATACAACAGTCATGTAAACAATCTTTCAAGCAGAAACAAAAGATGAAAATTGGCTTTGGCATCTAAGATTTGGGAATTTAAACTTTGGAGGCCTAAATTTGCTTAATATTAAAAACATGGTCAAGGGATTGTTACTAATAGAGAAACTATAAAGAATATGTGAAGGGTGCATCTTGGGAAAGCAACATAGAGAATCATTTCTAGCAGGCAAATCAATGAGGGCAAAAACACCTTTAGAGATTAGAGCCAATGCAAACACCTTCAATTGGTGGAAGATTCTACTTTTTGACATTCATTGATGACTACTCAAGGAAAACATGAGTTTACTTTTTAAAGCATAAGAGTGAAGTGTTTGATTATTTTTGTCAATTCAAGGGTTTTGTTAAGAAGCAAAGTGGGCACTACATCGAAGCATTGAGAACAAATAGAGGTGGTGAATACATTTCAAATAGATTTTTAAAATTTTGCAAGGACTATGGAATTCACAAGCAATTAACAACTAAGTACATGCCTCAACAAAATGGCGTAGCTGAAAGGGAAAATTGAACTATCATAGAAATGGCTAGAAGCATGTTGAAAGCAAAACATTTATCAAATAAATATTGGGTTGAAGTTGTATCATGTGAATCCTATATAATGAATAGATGTCCAATAAAGACTGTCAAGGACATGATTTCAGAATAAGCTTGGAGTGGAAGAAAACATAGTGTTGCTCATATGAGAGTTTTTGGATGTGTGGCATATACACATGTACGAGATGAATTAAGAAATAAATTATACAACAAAGGAGAAAAATGCACAATTTTTGGATATAATAATGAATCAAAGGTTTAAAAGTTGTATAATCTAATAACAAAAAATGTTATAATCTACAAAGATGTGCAATTCATGGAAGAGGAAGCATGGGATGGAAGTGTAGAAAAAATAGTCAACATATCAACGGCATACAACAAGATAAAAATGAATTTTTTATACCAAAAAATACTCCTTAAAATGTGACTCCTTCCACACCCATTCAAGCTCAACAAAGCGGTCCACAAGTGACACCATCATCAAGTGTAAGGGTAGCCTCACACATTCAATCAAGCACTCCAACAAGTGGACAACGAACACCGCCTACAATAGGGATTTTTAGTGCAGGACCAACAAGTCCACATTTCGTGGCTTCTACTTCAAGTGACATGTCAAATCCTACCTTGGCAAACTTAAGGGGACAAAAAATCAAAAGTACTGGTAATATTTATGAGCAAAATGAAAGTGAAAATAATGCAGGTCTGATTTCTCTTTATGCTTTATATTCACAAATAAATGATCCAATTAATTTTGAAGATGCAATAAAAGATGACAAATGGGTATATGCAATGGATGAAGAAATAAATGCTATAGAAAAAAATCATACATGGGAATTAGTGAGCCTTCTAAAAGGAAAAGACGTCATAGCAGTAAAGTGGGTTTATGAAACTAATTTGAGTACAATAAGTGATGTGCAAAAACATAAGGTAAGGCTAGTTGCTAAGATCTATTCATAATAACCTGGAGTTGATTACAGTGAGACACTTTCTCCCATAGCATGTTTAGACACTATAAGAATGATACTTGTAATAGCAACTCAAAACAAGTGGCCGATTTATCAAATGGATGTAAAATCAACATTCTTAAATGGCTATTTTGAAGAAGAAGTTTATGTTGAACAACCACCTGGGCATGAAATTTTAGGCCAAGAAGATAAGGTATATGGACTTAAGAAAGCACTTTATGGTCTCAAGCAAGCCCCAAGAACTTGTTACAATAGAATTGACTTATATCTCCTACAAAATGGTTTCAATAGGTGCAATAGCGAGCCTACATTGTACAAAAAGATGAATGACAAAAGAAAATTTATAATTGTATGTTTATATGTTGATGATTTGATATTCATGGGTGACTTATCAATTGATTTTTTCAAAGGAGCTATGAAAAAGGAATTTGAAATGAGTGATTTGGGACTAATGAAATATTTTTTAGGCATTGAGGTGAATCAGAATAAAATTGGTATATTCATCTCTCAAACAAAGTATGCAAATGATATTTTAAAAAGGTTTAACATGTTGAATTACAAATCAGCACTAGCCCCAATTGTCACAGGGTTGAAGTTGAGCAAGGATGATAAAGGATCCAATGTAGATCCAACTTTGTATAAGAGACTTATTGGTAGTCTCATGTACCTAACAGCCGCAAGGTTAGAGATAATGTATGGTGTAAGTTTGATCTCATGGTTCATGGAGTCTCGAAAAGACACACATTGGAAAGCAGGGAAAATAATCGTAAGGTATGTGAGTGGAATAAGAAATTATGGGATTCAATATTCAAGCTCATAGGATACATAGATAATGATTGTGTTGGAAGCATGGATGGTAGGAAAAGCACATCTGATTATGTTTTTCATTTTGGCATTGGTTTAGTATCATGGGCTTCAAAGAAACAACTAATTGTCACACTTTCATCTACTAAAGTAGAATATGTAGCAGCAACAGGGGCATCATGCGAAGCAGTTTGGATGAGAAGAGTGTTGAAAGAGTTGAAGCATGAATAAGAAGATGCAACAAAGATATATTGTGACAATAAGTCAGCCATAGCATTGTCCAAGAATCCAGTTTTCCATAAGAGGAGAAAACATATTAACACTAGATATCATTTCATTAGAGATTTGATTAATAATGGAGAGATATTTTTGGAATTTTGCAGGTTTGAAGAGCAACTTGTAGACATTTTCATAAAGTCGCTTGCAAAGAACGTGTTTGAGAATTTTAGAGAAAGCATGGGTGTAACTGATATATATGGCAGTGAAGATTAAGGGGGAGTGTTGGAGGACGTGGCTTCTAGCTCAGCTGCAAACCATTTAATCTCCACTACCACTTGCTTTCCAGCCACGTATATTTTGTCAGTTTGAATTTAAAACTTTAATATCTTCTAGCTGCTCACACACCTAAAGCAGCACGCAATCTGTCTCATTTAATCTATGCAGCTATTTACTTGCTTAGGACATTTAATCTCTCTCTCTCTCTCTCTCTCTCTCTCTCTCTCTCTCTCTCTCTCTCTCTCTCTCTCTCTCTCTCTCTCTCTCCCCTACAGGGTTCGAGAGACTTCCAGGTCTATCTCTTTTTGTAAACTATTTTATATGCTCTATTTTGATATGCAAAGAAAGAAGACTCTAGCGAAGCTTTGCTTCCTTCCTAGTATACCGCAGATGTAAAACTGATTGTATGCGCAACAACTCTATAAGAAGATACAAAAATGTTTATGGGAGCAAATCAATGAATAAATAATAAAAAAATATGTGTTTATTTTGTGTGCATTTTCCCATGTTTTTGTGTTTGATTTGTTAGCTTTTATCATTTAAAATGTTAGTTACTACATAAGAAACCATACATTGTGCATGATAAAAAACTATTATAAATGTTTTGCATATAAATATTTTATTTTTACTTAAATTTATATCTAAAACATAATATTAAAAATAACTAACATTTTGTTATTCATTCAAAATTATTCATATGAAAAAATTTGATTAAAAATATTAATATTCCTTTATATTAGAATCCTCTAAACAACATTTTCTAACATAAATTTTATAAGAAAAATTGGAAAAAAAGATATGAATCCATCCTTACAGTGGAAAGATAAACTTGAAAAATATGCTTGAAAGACAATTCTTGACTTGGAAAACAAATAGAGTAAAAAAATTTAAATATACAAATATATTTAAAATTTAAACATATTTTATAAAATTCAAATTTTCACAATCCATAAAATTAAAAATAAAAGATTTTTGTTTTTATCTATCTTTAATATTTATTTACTTTTAGTAATAGATTAGGAAAACAAAATTCAAGACTGAACATAATATAATATGAGAGAGTTTTTGTTGTTCAATAACTTTTTTATTATTTCTTTCTGCGATTTGAAATTTTTATTTAATAACAATAATGATATAATTTTAATTTTTTATTAATAAAAATAATTGAAAATATCAATTTGTCTGGAAATAAGAAACTTATTAATTTGCTCAATATTTGGCCATAATACCAATCTATACATCCAAACTTTCCAGTCAATCATACATTCTGTGAATTTAGATCAACAGGAAAGGCAATAAATTCATAACAATCCGTGCACACCAGGGCTTTCGGGGACGTTTCCCATGCTTTTACTCTCATCTTGGCTCCTCTTGTACTTATATCTGCGCGCAATGAATACAAAAACCAGAAGATTCACAGCATTCAAAACAACCAGCAACCAGTAGAAATTATCCAACCGACTTCTATTCAAATTATCCACCAGCCACCTGCGCCCCATTTCAGCAGTAACCCTGTTCACAATGTCAATAATAAGGCTGCTCAGAAAGCTGCCAATACCCACTGCCGTCAAATTCCAGGCAACACCCAAGCTCCTCATGGTATCAGGCACTTCCCCATAGAAAAACTCCCCCAGACCCACCAGAGCAAAAGCATCCGCTATGCCCAACACAATATTCGGCAGAGCAAGCCAGAAGGCGCTCATCGGAACCACACTCTGCGGCTCATCCATGAGACCATGGGCTTCTGCGACTTTCAGACGCTTGGCCTCCACCAGCGCCGCAATTATCATGCCCACAACTGTAATCAACATGCCTGCTCCGATTCTCTGAAGGATGGTTATGCCTCGTTCCATGCCGGTAAGCCTTCTTGTAAAGGGAACCAGCAGGCGGTCATATAGGCTTACTGTAACGAGAGTTGTGATGATTACTATGGCTAGGGTGGAAGCAGGTGGGATGTGGAAATGGGGGCCGAGGCTCCTGTCCATTGTGCTGCTCTGCTTCACAAAGAAAGTTCCACCCTGTGACAAAATTACAGAGTACATGATAACTGTGAACCACACTGGTACCATTCTCATTAATTGTTTCACTTCTTCCACCTGGTTGGCTGTACAGACTTTCCATGGGTCGTTGAGAGGCAATTCGTTGGGTGTTATGGCTGCCTTCTCCAGGCATTGGAAGTCCTCTGTGTGGTTGTAAGAGAGTTTGTTCGGTTCTGCCCGCAGTTGCAAATTCCTGTTCCTAAAAGCAGTTGCAAATTCCTGTTCAACTTTTAATATCAAGGTGAGTCAAAAATATACTATGGAATGTGTTTAAACCTTTATCAAATATCCAAGGGAAGGCACCTAAAACAAAGAAAGAGTCCCTTACCCACTGTCACAATCAAACAGGGTCATAAGCAAGAAAAGAGCATGTGAGATTTTGATGCCAAGCATGAGGGGAGGAGTGAGGAGTTGTAAATAAATGTTAAATTATTCAAATAAATCATATAATTTTTTTCCCATGTTTAAAACACCATTTCAATGCTCAAACACCTTTCCACATAAGCCTACTTGTCTTAGTCCATACAATTAGCATGCAAAAACCTTGTTTCAAAGGGCTAAAGGAGGATTCCAAGTGAAAAAAAGTTTTCCATGGGTTCAAAAATATTTTAAATATTTAATTGGATATGAGAAACATGTTTAAATATCCCCCAAAAATGGATAATGCATGAAGATAGGAGCTATGGGTCAGTTTGGGTGAAAACATGTAAAAATAGGGTTTTTGTGGCCTCCTTTTGGGAAATTGAGTTGATTGGACCACCTAGACTTAGAATCCAATCAAACCCTTTAGTAAAAATTACTATCATGACTTCTTATATCTCCAAAAATATTCACTTTTCATGGAAAAATACGCCTGATACTCACTATTTTGTCTCAGACCTACCTCAGTCCATGCATATACGAAAATGACCAATTTTGATAAATGTTGAAAATGAGAGACTTTCAATAAGTTTGAACATTGAAGGAGATGTACAGAGTTGGGAGAAACATATGGGGACATAAAAAACCCATCTATAGGGTCTGTATGTCAAGGGTTTGGTTCACACAAGAAGCTTTGCATGAAGGTCTAATGGGAAAACATGCTTTCCCAACCCTAAACAATTTGTCAACTCAAATTATATACTCCTCCAAGAATTATAATAATTTTTTAATTCTTATAGGGTCAAATAGTATTTTTTAATTCTATATTAGTCTATTTAAATAGAAGGACATCATCCATTAGTTCATAAAGGGTAGGTAGGCTGCTTGGCAAGGAATGATTTGTTCATGGGTCATTCCTTGCCAAGGTAATTTTACATGTTCATGGGTCAATTAAATATATTTGGGTTCATTTTTTTTGAATATAAACATCATTAGAAGTTAGTTTGAGCCTCGAAGGTAATAGAACCCTCACACAATGCAAGCATCCTATTCAAGGGTCATCTTCTTTTGCTTATATCTTTCCTAAAATATTTCATGGGAACTTAAGCCATTTATGATAGTTGGATTAGGTATTTGATGTGACAAAAGTTCAATTTTGAGGAGTGGTCAATGTCATAATGTTATGAACAATCACTAAGACCTAAAAAACCCTTAAACCCTCCAAAAACCCTTGGGTGGACTCGATGGTGGAAATCAAGCCAAAAGTGAAATAAAATGGATAAATTAGACAATGGATAAAAAATAAAATCTTTATATGAAATTATTGGTGTTCTATACATGTGTTTTTCTTGTATAGATCCATACGAAATAGGGGAAAAAAGAGATTTTTTTAACCATTTTTTATGGTGTTAAATTTCAGGAAGATTTAGAAGGTGAATTTTTTTTTGAGGGGAATCTATACACTATATATAACTCAAAAAATTCACTTCATTTAATGAAAATCATTGTAATTTTACTAAATAGGCCTTCACTTTTGGCCACTCTAGTGAGCTAAATACTGAACTTTAGGGTAAAGTGTTGAAAAATGATTAGGGAAGCCTTTTAAAGGATTTTTCTTGAAACTAATGATTTGGGACCATTTTACAGGTTTCATTCCCCATTTTTCATGAATTTTTTTACATATTTTGAAGGTTTAGAGTGCCAAATGGTTAGGGTGCATGGGAATGAATGCTTTTAAAACTGCCTGAGATGATTGTGCATGTCCACAACAATAGGAATGATTAGAGACCAGAATAATGCATTGATGAGGTTGATTTTAACCACTCCTATCCTGGATAACCATTATAATTCATTTTTTGTAGAGAAAATATTATTTTTGGAAGGCAACTCAAGTAAGTAGTTTCTTATGCAAAATTGGCAGTTTTATGCCACTTTTCACCTTCCTTGTGATTTGTTTTGACAAGTTTGCCTACTAACTTGGCATGGTTCACATCACCTATACATCAAAATCAAATTTAACTCCATTTACTAGATGGACACATGTTCAAGTGACCCTTGGACTTCCTCTTACTTGTTCTCTCTCTCTAGGCTATAAATATGCATTGTTTTGGCTTGTTTTAGCATCCTTAGTTGGTTGATGGGGAAAATCTAGAAAAATTTGTACATGTAAAACTCTTGAATAAATAATACAAGTTTTATTTCCACTCATACACTAAAATATTGTGGTATGACTTGAATCATGTTGGTCTAGTTTAGTAAAAGTTGTCTTAGTTAGCTTTGCACTCTTGATAGTCTACCAGGTTGCAGATAGATGATTGTTGTAGGTCCTTACTAGTGTTACTTTCAAGTGTAGAGATATTATAATTATCCATGAATGTAATCCTTTTGTGTCATTTATTTCCTTCATAAGAGTCATTCACCTTGTTAAATCTAATTTGTGAAACATTGGTGCAATAATAGATCAAAGGTTGTGAGTCTCGTGTAAAAAGCACATTTTTCATCTTCAAGTAGTATTTTCAGTCAAGTGTGAGGAAAATTTACATTGGTGTATCACCTATTAGTTGTTTTAGTTGTATTTCTTAAACTCTTTCCATTACCAAGTTGTTAGAGTAGTTTAGAAGTAATACAAAGAAGATCTAGGGAGCTAGCCCTTGTAATACTAGAGATTCATCTCTCTCACAAGTTCCCAAAAGCTTGAGAGATAATTCCATGTTGCATAAAATTATAGGAGATGAATCAATGATCCTAGGGTGCACAATTTGATTCCAACAACTACCTCAAGGATGGGCTACTCTACAAGTGAGATAAGTTATATATGCCAAAGCAGGAAGGACTTATATTAATGATGGAATCACATACTTTTGAGATCTCATGACACTTTTGTGTTGGTAATAACTCATTTGTAAAGTTATGTGTACTAATTTTATATGTAATATGAAGTGTCAAAATTCATTTAAGGAAGTAAGTTATTTTGTACAAATAAGCCTAAGCTTAAGAAAGAAAGATTGTGCATGCCACTCCATGTGCCTACTAGACTATGAGAAAGCATTTTTATGGATTTTTTAGGATTATTACCAATGTACAAGCATATTCATGGCTATATTTATGTTTTTTTAGATAGGTGCATAAAAATATGTGTTGATTTCATGCAAAAAAACATTAAAATTGCATGAAGCAATTGAAATTTTCTTCTATAATGTTTGGGTGTATTTTGGGTTTCCTAAGTCCATTGTCTTAGACAGAGAATCCAAATTCTTAGGGAATTTTTAGACCACCTTGTGTGGAAATATTGATACCTTGATCTAACAAATTACAATGTTCCATCCACAAACTATTGGTAAAATGTAAGTTAATGAAAAATGCTTTGGTGAAACTAACAATATATATAACAAAAAGCATCCAAGGACTTGGCATAAGTCTTTGGAATAAATACCTCACACATATAATAAACTAATACATGCATCCACCATTAAGTCACCATTTGACTCATATTCAAACTAATTTCTAACTAATCCTCTTGATATTCAAAAATGGTGTGATCTATAAGGATCCAAAAAATAATCCATCCATTAGACAATAAGATCAAATCCATGTTTTCAACTAGTAGTTGAAATTCAAGTAAAAATTTATAAGCATGGTGATGAAATTTTTGCTTCATTTATATGGAAATTATATAATTATTGGGGTGGTTACATTATTGTTATTTCCTATAGAGTGGTAGTTATGCAACTACTAATCTATAATTAACAAAAGGTTTTTTTATGGTAGTCATACAAGTATAGAAATAATGGAAAATGCATCTCTTTATATGATAAAGATGATTTTAGATCAGTTATTACATGAAATGACATCTCTAAGGGGGACAAGAAATGGCATAGATATACATAATGCATTGGTGATCAGATTTGGTGTTCAGTTTATTATAACAAGGATTGGAAAAATGAACTATGAGTGAATTTGAATGAGAAATATAAAAATTTGTTGTACTTGTTCTAATATAACCAACATATTCATATAGATTACATTTTACTATCAGTCATAAAATATGCTAAACATAAGAATTATCAAAATACATACATTTAATCTATCAAATGTATGAATGAATCTCCATAATATTATTTATCACATAAATAATAAGCATACGGGAACAGACTATATCAATCAGGTATAATTTATATCTAGAGTGCATACCAATAGATTTTTTAATTATATTCAAATATATAGTACATTCTATGATCAGATTTGGTGTTCAGTTTATTATAACAAGGATTGGAAAAATGAACTATGAGTGAATTTGAATGAGAAATATAAAAATTTGTTGTACTTGTTCTAATATAACCAACATATTCATATAGATTACATTTTACTATCAGTCATAAAATATGCTAAACATAAGAATTATCAAAATACATACATTTAGTCTATCAAATGTATGAATGAATCTCCATAATATTATTTATCACATAAATAATAAGCATACGGGGACAGACTATATCAATTAGGTATAATTTATATCTAGAGTGCATACCGATAAATTTTTTAATTATATTCAAATATATAGTACATTCTATGATCAGATTTGGTGTTCAGTTTATAATAACAAGGATTGGAAAAATGAACTATGAGTGAATTTGAATGAGAAATATAAAAATTTGTTGTACTTGTTCTAATATAACCAACATATTCATATAGATTACATTTTACTATCAGTCATAAAATATGCTAAACATAAGAATTATCAAAATACATACATTTAGTCTATCAAATGTATGAATGAATCTTCATAATATTATTTATCACATAAATAATAAGCATACGGGAACAAACTATATCAATCAGGTATAATTTATATCTAGAGTGCATACCGATAATTTTTTTAATTATATTCAAATATATAGTACATTCTATGATAAGTAATAATATCATAATCCATCATTTTTATGTACGCACTACTTAATTTCAATAACCAACCATAATAAATAAAGTCATAAATTTAACATATTCTTTCGTTTAAATAACTTGTTACATTTCTCGGGGTTGGTATTGTTGAAAATTTTGCCCCATAGGTTAAATTTTCACCCCTACCATTCAAAACTTCACATATCATGTATGTGTCTTGTGAGTTAATTGTTTGTCCTGAAATGTTCTTGAGATGATTCATGGTTAACAGGTCTTCTGAGGCATTCACTTTGGTTTTCAAGGGATTTTCATGAGGAAAAGCATCATGGAGGCTTCCTTGGGTCTTTAAATGGTCCAATTCAGAATAGTCTAAAGGAATTGTTCAAGTCCAAATGGTCACTTTCTTTTAAAAGAATTGTCCAAGCAAAAAGCCCAAAGGGCATATTCAAAATCAAGGGATCGTTTCATTTTTGTCAAAGGGTTCTTTTCCTTGAAGAGGACCATTGTAAAATTTTGAAGGGTTTATTTTAAAAAGAAAAGGTACCTTCTTTTTGATGAGGACCATGAAATAAAGACCATTTAAAAGGGGAAATAGGACCTTTTACAATTTCTTGAAGGGTACTTTATCAGCCAAAAGGACCATTCACCAAATGCTAAAAGATAATAACCTTTTTTCAAATTAATAGGACTATTTTTATTTTTTAGAATGCTAGTATAGTTTATTCATGTTAGTGATTTTCATAAGTGATAGAATTTCTCTTCCTTTTCAAGTCTTGATTCTTACCTAGCAGCATAGTTAATCTATTTATGCAGAACATGTTATGTTTGATGTTTCTTGGCTGAGTTTATAGTGGATATAAATGGCTGGTTAGTGACTTAAATAAAGCCTATTCTTTCATTCCCTCAAGATTATATCACTAGATAAAACCTTTTCATGAAATAATTATGCATAGTGGTCAATTGGAGTTGAAGGTTCAACCTTTTTCTTGTCTAGATCAGTGTTTTTTAAGAACTCAGATTAAGTGGATCAAATCAAAATTTAGGTGTATCACCAAAATTAGATATTATTCTCCTTCAATTTTCCTTTTCCCTTTTCCTAGAAAGTTTTTAGCTTAGAGTAAGATCCTAATCGATACACTAAAGGGAGCTAGCCCTTAGAATTTAGAGATTTAATCCACTGATTAGGTCACCTACAACCTATGATTATTTCCATGTTTTAGCAGACTGTGAAGGCCTAAAACTACCTTCACAGGGGTGAAAGTCTAATTGATAATAGTTTTTGGCATGCCAATTGTGACCCATAGGATCTGGTCTTGATGAAATTACATTTTTAGTAGTTTTCTTCATGAAGTATTTGGTGATTCCAAACTCAAGCAATTGCTTCTAATAGTCCAAGCACAGAGTCCATGTAAGTCTATTCTTATTGCATTATCATTAATGAGTTTTGATGGCTATGTATGAAGAGAATTTATATGATATGTTTCCTTAGCATCCCTATGATGAATCATACTAGCCTTATTATGATACCTATGAGCCTCTTTATGAGCCTAATCAACCTTATCAAGAGTATTATCAAAGCTATGTTGAGCCTTATCAAATTTCTCATGATCCTTATTATCAAGAGCATGATTCTTACCTTCATTGTGAGCCATATCAATCTTAGGACCATATTTCATCTTTCCCATATAGCTATGATGTTGCATATGAGTAATTTTGTCTTCAATAAATAATGGATGAAATAGAGCTCAAAATACTAGCATATGCAAGAAAAGTTAGTTCAAATTCTTAGTCTGAAGCAGTGAATGGTCTATTTCAAAATGTGTCCAATGATCCAAAATAAATAAATGAGCTCTATATTCTTGTATTGGATAAGATGGAGGCTTGAGAGAGGTATAAAATTGAGTCGAATCACTTGTTTACAAAGGGTTCTCATGTTCCTTATTCTCATGAAGTTCTTAATCATGCCCAGTGTGTGCCAAGAGAGCTTCCTCATTGTATTTGATAGCCTATTCAAGATCATATTTATGAGGTGAAGCCTTCTTATAGTCCCATTTATTCACCACTCATCTCTCAAGCACAAGTTGTCCATGCAGACAAGGAGATTTTAGACTTTGATGAGGTAATGGCCAAGTGAAAGGAAAAGAATACAGAGGTCTTTAAGAGTTTCTCTTTCCCTCCTCTCTAAAACTCCCTAGATAATTACATTTTCCTCTATATTCCAAAATATGATCATGATCAACCCCCCATGCTTCATTATCCCTCTCAAAAAAAATGAATTTTATCACCCTCCCACCATCTCCCTTCTTCAGAAGGAGCTTGTTCTCTAGAAATTTGAAAAAGAGGTTATAACTACAGGTCAAGTTTTTTCAAAGTGTGAAGAGGATGCTTCAAGTATGTTTGAGGAAGAGTTTTACATTGATACTTCACTTAAGGTTGTAGTTGAGAATCCAATTATAGTTAATAATGAGAACATTGATCTTGATGTGGAGGAACTCCAAGAAGAGTTGGTATAAATTTAATTCATAAATGAGTTACAAGTATCTCCTATTGAGAAGAATCTAGATAGATTTCAAGCTGATTCTATTCAAATAGATCAAAATGAGGAATAAAAGGATGATTGGTAGTTGTACCTTGAATCTCTACAAAAAATGAAAAAGTTCTATATGGATATGTTTCCTATAGAAGAGCATGTTTATGAGAAATTTTATCAAGAATCACATATTCAAGCTCATAATATAGATTGGTTTGCCCATTCAAAGTTCCTTGAAGAGCAAGATGAACTTGCAGTAGTTTATAAGAAGGATGTGATCACTCAATAACAATGCATAGATGAGATATCAATTGACAAGGTGGTAAATGACAAGTAGTATGAAAAAGATCAGTAAGTACTTAATGAGTTTGTCTTTATTGGTTACAAGTTTTCTATTGATGACTCACTTGAGGAGATGCTAATATAGTCAGTAGATAAGATAAATTCCTTATCAAAGGCTATGATTAATAAACATCTTGTTTTGTAACTTGTACCATCTCTTGGAGTGACTAAGTTTATGAATTTTCCTTTTGATCTAGGTAGATCATGCTTTGTCATGGTTAGTTCGATTCCTTGTTACTCTTTTTCCTCCAAGTGCTATTCAAGAACATTAGTTTAGTCTATTTTGTCCTAAATAAGTGCCTTGTTTACAAAATTGCTTTGTTTAGTTAGTTTTTCTATTTTCATGTGTTTCCCTTCTTATTTTTAAGGATGAAGGTTACTTCATGTTTGGTCAAATGAGATTTATAGTCATGGACCAGGTTTACCCTTGTTTTGTAAGTTCAATATCATCTTTATGGTTTAGTTCTCAAGCATAGCAGGCATGCTCCCTAGTTAAGTCGCCAAAATGTTGACAATTTTTCCCCACAGGTCAAATTATCACCCCTACCATTTAAAACTTTGCATATCATGCCTTTATCTTGTGAGTCAATTGTTGGTCCTGAAAATTTCATGAAATGATTCATGGTTAATAGGCCTTTTGATTCACTTTGGTTTTCAAATGATTTTCATGAAGAGGAGGTTTCTTTGGGTATTTAAATGGTCCATTTCAAAATAGTCCAAAGGAATTATTCAAGTCCAAATGGTCACTTTATTTTGGGAGAATTGTCCAAGAAGAAAACCTGAAGGGCATCTTCAAAAGCAAGGGATCATTTCATTTTTATCGAAGGGTTATTTTCCTTCTAAGTGTACCATTGAAAAATTTTGAGGGGTTTCTTTTTCAAAAGAAAAGGTTCACTTTAAAATTTTGAAGGGTACCTTCTTTTCTATGAGGACCAAGCAAGGAAGACCATTTAAAAGAGGTGAGTGGACATTTTACAATTTCCTGAAGGGCATTTTATCAGCCAAAGGGACCATTTTCCAAATGTTAAAAGATAATAACATAAAATTTTGAAGGGACATTTTGAAGTTTGAAGGGACAAATTCAAGAAGTTCGAAGGGCTTTTCAAATTTTCTTACAGGGCCATTTGCAAAGTCTTGAAAGGTAACTTTTCGAAAGGAAGGACCTTTTTTTCAAAATCTCAAGGGACATTTCCAAAATCCCAAAGGGCAATCCAAACATGTTGAGGGTCAATTCAAAAGAAGGAGCCAAAGACATATTTCCTTTAGACAAATTTTCCAAAGGAAAGGATCATCACAAAATCTCTATAGGAAATAGACCTGAGGATATGACCCAAAGAAAAAGTCTGCAAAAGTGGCCATTTTTAGAAACCCAAAGGGTATCTACCCTTTCAGAAAGTTTAAAACAAAACCCAAGGTGACATTTTAGAAATCTTGAGGGGCTGCAATTTATGAAAATCCAAAGGGCAAGTGGACCATACAATTTTGCTAAAAGGATCTTTTTCTTATCGAAGGACCATTTACAACAATCTTGAAGGGCTTGTCAAAAATCCTGAAGGACTTTTACAAAAGTCTGAAGGGTAATTTTGGAAGGCCAAAATAAAATCTCAAGAGATAATTCTCATAGATAATTTATCCATGGGAAAATGACAAAGGAAAAGCTAAAGACCTAGTTCCTTTAGACTTTTTGTCTGAAGGAATAAACAAGGAGATGGGCTTGAAACAATTCAAATGGTAAAAATTATGAAGGAATTCCTTCAAACAAATTGTTTGAAAGAATAGACTAAGAAGGAAGCCCAAAGAGGAAATGAAGGAAGATTAAAATCTGAGAGGAATAATCCCAAGACAATTACAAAGGGACAAAACAAATAAATGATGGAGAAATACATGCATAGAAATGAAGAGCCAGAAATCAAAATGCAAGAGATTTTAACATCCAATAAATAGATTAACATGTTCTACAGCATGCAAAGTGGCCCAAAATAGGATTAGAAATGTCTAAGATGTGTAAACATTTTAAACACAACACCTTTATTTCTAAAATGGAGACTCATTTGCATGAAGGAATCAAGGAGTTTAACATTGGAGAGCTAGATGTACATTTCATGTATGCACTCTTGTTAATTTCAGCCTTTCAAACATTTCCAATAGTTCAAGCAGAGTTATAAATTTAGTTTTAACATTGATTTCATGCAAATAAAATCCTTTCAAACATTCCAGTAGCTCAAGAGTAGTTCCATATTTAGAGATTGGTGTAGCGTCATGCATGTTGGAGGTTTTGACTCAAGCTTGGGCTCACCATCCATTTTCAATGCCAAAGAGATTTCATGCAAGGCACAAGACAAAAATAGATTTTATTTGAAGGCTAAAATAACACAAGTTGGATTGATTTGACCTCTTCTTCTATTTTCAACACCAACCTCTTGGTTGTTGTATACTTTTTCTATATAAGTTGCATTTTTAGCCTTGAATTGTATCCCTCTTTTGGCAAGATCAAATTCTATCAAATACTAAGTTTGTAACTTTTTTCCAAATTAATAGAAGGGCTATTTTTATTTTCTAGAATACTAGTATAGTGTATTCATGTCAATGATTTGCATAAGTGATAGAATTTATCTTTCTTGTTAAGTCTTAATTCTTACCTAGTAGCATAGTTGGTCAGTTTATACAGGTCATGTTCTATGTTTGATGTCTTTTGGATGAGTTTATAGTGGATATAATTGGTTGATTAGTTCCTTAAATCAGACCTATTATTTCATTTCCCTCAAGCTTGGATCACCAGATAAAACCTTTTTATGAAATACTTATGCATAGTGGTCAATTGGAGTTGAAGGTTCAACCCTTTTCTTATCTAGATCAATGTTTTTTAGGAGCTCAAATTGAGTGGATCAAATCAAAATTTAGGTGTATCACCATAATTAGATAGTATTTTCCTTCAAGTTTCCTTTTCCCTTTTCCCAATTAGTTTGTAGCATAGAGTAAGATCCTAATTGATACACCAAAGGGAGCTAACTCTTAGAATCTAGAGATTCAATCCACAAATTAGGTCACCCATAGTGTAGGATTGTTTCCATGTTTCAAGAGATTGTGAAGGCTTGAAACTACCTTCATAGGGGTGAAAGTATGATTGACAATAGGTATGCATATAAAAATAGGGTTCTTTTCTTCAATAATCTATAACATATTTTTAATAGACAATAAAACAATAAAAATAGACCTCCTAATGTACTAATATATACAATATATTTAGACAAGCACTTAAATCTTTATATCAATTTGTATTCCATATATACACGAGTGCTAACATTTTTTAGCCCTAGCCCATAAATGTAATTTTAGTAATTAATATTTTATACCAATTATCTTATAAAGTAAACTATAGTGAAATACATATAGGCACTATGAATTCAGCTATATCATGAAATTGATTATGGCATAGTGTCATATTACAATCAATAGTGATGCACATAGATTTCATATTGTCTTAAATTGATAATTTATAACAAATATCTTAAATATCATTATTCTAGATTGCTTAATTTTATAATATGGTAAGCCAAAATCATTATTAAAATAGAATTGGATAAGAATCCTACTATGCAAGTCTATGGATAATCAAGGTGTAAAAGGAAAATTAAATCCATATAATAAGAATCTGACTTATCATAAATGTTATCAATTATTTATATACAATAATGCTATATATATATAATTTATAAGTTTGGTGGTATAACTGTTTAGATTTAATATTCCTTAATATACATAGTAAATTTAATAAACATATCTCAATTTATAAGTTTATACTTTCCTTATAGGGTTCATAAATATTTATACTATTTATATTCCTTTCAAATTATAATCTATTTATATAAGTAACTCCTTTACTATCACTATCTATAAGTTATAAGTTTATTCAGACCCTATTTTCCCTATTGTATATCCATACAGTTTATATCATCATATAGTTTTATATAATTTATATAAATTTTTATAATTAGCTTGATGACATTTATATCATTTATTGATATCATTGTATACATTTAATTTATATCAATTTATATATTGTTTTAGCTTCCATTGATCATCAATGATATCATTGTTTATATACTATATATTTACATCAAACACTAATCTAGAGAATGAGGATTCAAGACACTAAAAATATAAAAGCAAGGTTTATCTTCAAAAAATTCTATATCCAAAATTCTAGTTAAGCTTGTGGTAGTTGTATGGATGTGTTTGCTTGGCGCTAGTAGATCAAATAAGAATATAAGGTTAGGAGTATTTACAACATCTCTTATTCTGAGCTATATCCTAAAAATAAAGATGCACCCTATGTTCTCTTGTCAAAAATCTATGCAGAAGTGAGATGCCATGGTAAATTATTTTGATTATACTAGAAATTATAAAAATTGATATTATATAGTTCACTGTATAATAATAATGCAGTAATTATCCAATTTGAGGTTAAATAATGTTTAAGTAATTCAAGGTAGATCGATCAATTCTATAATAACATAATTATAATATTATACAATGATGTTACAATTAGAATAACTAGAATACTATAATTAGAATAACAACGATGTTATATAGGTATGTTACCTGAATCCTAAATATGCAGTAATATATATATATATATATATATATATAAACATCAATTTATACACATGATTTATACACACAAATCACTGTACCTAGAACTTATAAATCAATATCAATTTGATACATTTACATTTCTCATTGATATATATATATATATATATATATATATAGTTTATTGTTTGTGGATGTCAAACTCACACAAAATTGGTAAATACACTAATTCAATTCACCGTATATCTATACAGTTCACTATGCATATCATTATGTATAACTAGATTGTTACATAAGAATCATATTGTCCTTAAATTGCTATATATATATATATATATCAATTTAAGGACAATATGATTCTTATGTAACAATCTAGATATACATAATGATATGCATAGTGAACTGTATAGATATACGGTGAATTGAATTAGTGTATTTACCAATTTTGTGTGAGTTTCACACACACACACACACACACACACAGACACAGCAATTTAAGGACAATATGATTCTTATGTAACAATCTAGATATACATAATGATCTGCATAGTGAACTATATAGATATACAGTGAATTGAATTAGTGTATTTACCAATTTTGTGTGAGTTACACACACACACACACACACACACACACACACACACACACACACACACACACACACACACACACAACAATTTAAGGACAATATGATTCTTATGTAACAATCTAGATATACATAATGATCTGCATAGTGAACTATAGAGATATACGGTGAATTGAATTAGTGTATTTACCAATTTTGTGTGAGTTTCACACACACACACACACACACACACACACACAATAGCAATTAAGGACAATATGATTCTTATGTAACAATCTAGATATACATAATGATCTGCATAGTGAACTATATAGATATATGGTGAATTGAATTAGTGTATTTACCAATTTTGTGTGAGTTTGACATCCACAAACAACAAACTATATATATTATAGTTCACTATGCAGATCATTATGTATATCTAGATTGTGACATAAGAATCATATTGTCCTTATATATATATATATATATATATATATATATATATATATATCTCACCATTATAACACATAGTTTACAAAACATGAATACACATATTTTTTTTGACATAACGTATCACCAACCTGTCAAAAACTCCTACTTCTCCTTCTCTTCAAGGTTGCCTTCCCTTCACTACTTTGTACCCATTATCTTCTCCAAATATCCCCTCCTTCTCTTACTCCTCTCTTATCTTTTGTCCTATGTTGTGACCCCTTTCTTTTCTTTGTATGAATAAGGCACTTTCTTCAAAGCTGCCTTCCTCTTTTTTTTCTTTTTGTGTTTTATCTTTTTTTCTAAAACTTTCTAATTTGTTTTATTTATTTTAACTCCTTCTATGATGCTTTATTTATAATAATATGACTTAAAAATAATATGACAAATGTAAGGTTGATTATATTCTGTTATTAAAAATGGTAAATAACATATCATTATTCAAATCCGAATTATAACAACTACAATGCAAATCTTGCAAGGTTAATTCTACATAATCATTAAACTAAGCTAACAAACAATTAACCATGTGTAAACAATTATTTAAATGCAAACAACATGAAAACATACTAACACTAACCATTCAAACTATGCATATAATGAGTGTCATTAACATGGTGTGTGCATGGGTTGTAATTATTCCTCTATCTTCCCCAAATACCTCCATCTACATCACCCTCTCCGATGATGCTCTCTCTCTCTGTCATGTTTTGAGGGATGAGTCTCTTATATGTCAAACTCACAACAAGAAGGTAGTTAGTCTATAACATCATGACATGTATATGATAAAATGCTACTAAATTAATAAATCAACATGATCACAATGTAAAAGATATACAATATAGCTAAATTCATAGTAATAAAATCATGAAATCAAAACAACATACATATATCCCATAAAAACATATGACTTATATCTTAATCAAATAATAATCAAATTAAATCACCAACTATAAATATCTATGGATAATCAATGTTACTTAGTGAGGAATCATGATGTGACATCCTTCCCCCCTAAAGTTGGTCATCATTCTGATGACACTTATTCAAACATAAGATCTAAATTAAAAACATTATCCAATAGAAAATTAACATAGTATGAAGCATCAAATCAAGCAAATAAATGTGGAAATCGAATATAAAATTCATCATAGTCCTCCCACTTAGCACTATCCTTAGAGAATTGGTCCCACAAGAGCTTACACTATGACATCTCTTTATTACGTAAATAAAGTTTGTGAGTGTCAATTAATCTGATTGGTTATACCATGACCACCCTGAGATCTAGAACTTGCAAAGTATTCCAATCCAGCATATGTGAAGGATCATCTATATACTTTTTAAGATAAGAAACATGATATACATTATGTAATAGAGCTAAGACTGATGGAAATGCAAACCTATATGCTATCAGATTGACCACTTCTTACACCTCAAAGGGTCCCACATATCTCAATGAAAGTTTAACTGACTTCTTGAATTTAATTGAGCTCTTATGTGGATTAACCCTTAAAAACATTTTATCGCCTACTAAAAACTATCTATCTATTCTATTCAAATTAGCATAACTTTTTTGCTTATCATTATCCTCAACCAATTTCTACCTGATTGATCTAAATTGATCTCCCATTTCTAAAATAACCTCATGTCCAAAGACTACCCTATCTTCCAACCTATCCCGATTGAGTGGTGTCCTACATCTTCTTCCATATAATGCTTCAAATGGTGTCATCTTCAAAGCTAATTGGTATCAATAGAAGATAATCTTACCACTTGTAATGATGATCCATGTAATACATATGAAAAATATCCTCTAACACATGATTAATTTGCTCAGTTTGACCATCAGTCTTTGGGTGATATGCATTGCTAAAGTTTAATTATGTACCTAAATATGAATTCAAAATTACCCAAAATCTAGAAGTCATATTTGGATCACAATCCTAAATGATCTTCTCTAGTAATCCATATAACTAATACACTTCCTTTACAAACCTCTTTACAAGAGTGGGTTCATCATCTTTCAAATTGTCTAGTATAAAATAAGCTACCTTGGTTAGCTTATCAACTAACTAAGATCATCTCATGTATGTTTTGTAACAATAGTAAACCTTGGATAAAGTCCATACTGATCACCTTCCACTTCAATTCCAGTATATCATGAAGATATAAAAATCCATCTATATGCACATGTTTAAATTTCACTCACTGACATTCTAGATAATGTGGCACAAAGTTTGCTATATCTTTCTTGATTTCCTTTCAAAAATAAAGTGGTCTAAACTCTGTCATGAACTTGGTTACTCCTGGATGTCCTAAATATGGGGTATTATGTAGTTTATTTAGTATTATGTTCCTCATATTCTCCTGATCTAGCACATACATCCTTGTATTATATCAAAAAATACCATCATTCTCTAGTCTAAATCCTGTATACTTAGGATTATGAGAATTCTTAGGTAAGACTTCAATGATTTGATTAAAAAATTCATCTCCTAGTAATAATTTAATCACTTAATCCTTGAAAGTACTCCTAATAGTAGCCAAACCTATTATGTACCTTCTATGACTAAGGGAATTAGCTACTCTATTTTCCTTTCCTTTGATATACTTGATATCAAAATCATAATCAGACAAGAACTCTATCCAGCATCTTTGGGGAGCATTCAAATTCTATTAGGTGAAGATGTACTTGAGTCCCAAGTTATCCATCTTGAGCTTGAATGGTTTTTCCAACAAATAATGCAACCAAAATTATAAACTATGCATGATTGTTGTAAGTTTCAAGTCATGAAGGGCATAGTTTAGCTCATAAAGATTCAATTTCCTTGATTCATAAGTTACCACTACACCATCTTACATAAGTAATCCTCCAAGTCCATTCCCAGACACATGTGTGATCAATAAAAATTGACTATTAGGGTTAGGAATTCTTATAACTAGTGCTAAATTAAGTCTTCTTTTCAATGCTTAAAAAGCTACTTCACACTTATCTGACTAGATAAAACTTTGGTTCTTATATTGTTGAGAGGCAACTGGATTAACTATCTTAAAAAAATTGGAACAAAATTTTTATAATAGCCTGATAATCCCATGAAAATCCTTAACTCATGGACATTCTACTCCATAATGGCTCTTATATTTTTTGGATCCATTAAAATTCCATCTATAAAGATAATATGTCCCAAATATTATTCTCTTTCCTAGAAAAATGTGCACTTTGACAACTTTTCATACAACTTGTGATTTTGCAACTGTTGTAGAACCAATTTAAAATATTGAAGATGCTCCTCTTCATTCTTAATGTATATAAAAATATCATAAAGAAAGAATAAAATAAAATGATCTAGATAATCTCTAAACACATTGTTCATGAGGTTCATGAATTTTATCAGAGCATTTATCAACCTAAATGGTAACACTGTAAAATCATAGTGTCTATATCATGTTTTAATTTTTTTTTGAAATATCCTCATCCCTAATCCTCAGCTAATGGTATCCTACTCTAATATCAATCTTTCAAAAGATCATTTCTCCTTGAATTTGATCAAAAATATCATCTATATGAGGTAGTGGATACTTATTTTTTACTAGTTACTTTGTTCAACATTCTATAATTTATGCAAAGTGAAGGAGTACCATTCTTCTTATAAATAAATATAATTGGTGCGCCCCATTGTGACACACATGGCCTGATCAACCCCTTTGACAATAATTCCTAGAATTGATCCTTCAATTCAACTAATTTAGTGTTTTTCATCTTATATGGTGCCTTAAACTATGGTTTCAATCCAAATATGATATCAATTGAGAAATCAAACTCTTGTTTAGGAGAAAATCTTGGCAATTCTTCTGGAAACAAATCATGAAAATTCTTAAAGAATGGATAATATTCAAGGGATGGTTTCTTATATTCTTCTATTTCATTTATCTCGATGATAAATTCTTGGCATCCTTTTCTCTAAGCCTTTTTGAGTCATATTGCATAAATTTGTCTAAGCCTCAACTCTCTCTTCTTGTCTTGAATTTATGTCTGATTTTCAAAATCATCTACACACTCAACCTTCTTTAGATAGCAGTCAACCTTGGCCTTACGATTCACAATCTAGTTAACTCCTAGGATCACATTATATGAACCTAATGGTGTTACAAATAAATCCACTATAGTTGTAAATTTAGAAAATCTAATTTCTACTTCAACTAAATACTTGTCAGCTTTGACTTTTGAATCATTTCCATATTGTATCAACCATGTATTTTCCATTACTCCAACTCTTCTAGATAATTTATTTAAAATTTTAGGAGCTATAAAACATTATATATGCTATGTATCTATCAAAATAAAAAGTATATGTTCAAATAAAATACCTGATAGTTCTATGGGTGAAGCTTAGAATTCAACTTGTCGATTATCAACTACCATATTAATACGCTACTAAAAAGTTCCCTAGTGATAAATAGTACCTTCATTATTTGCATTATCCTAAGCACACTCATGAGCATAATGGTCACTTTCAAAAATGAATCAACCTTCAAATGGTCCTTTCTTGTCAGCATGTTGGTTTTCCTTGAAACTACCTTTGAAACTATTGTCTAGTTTCATGTTATCTAAACCACTATTGAATTTGGAATTCTAATTTTTGAACTAACTCTTGGAGTCTCCACTCCTCTACTTCCAATTTTTATTTTCGAAAGTGGGTTTAAAACTTTCAAACTTTTTTTAAAACTTGTCCCTAGCCTATACAAGAGACTTCAACTTATGTGCATGCTTGACTGCCTTCTTGAATACCTAGTCCACAGTAGATGGCCCATGGACATCCACCTCTCCACCAATCTAGGGTTTTAATCCCATGATGAAATTACTAATTCTAAACTTTTCATCTGCCTAGTACTGAGGTATATATTTTAGAGGTTTGGTGAATTATTCCTAATACTCATTCACCAATAAGTCTCCCTACTTTAGATTATGTGAATATATAAGCTTCTAGTCAAAGTATGGCTTTGAGAGCCACCATGATCTAAACAATGCCACAAACTGCTACCATATAGTGGTGGTCAACTTAAGATTCATTTCCAACTTCTTGTTGACCCACCATGTAGCTAATTCACCATCTAACTAGTAAGCTCCCCAAACTACTTTAGTGACCTTGGATTAGTTATGAATCTCAAAATATTTTTCCAACTCAGTCAACCATGTTTTAGCTCTATCACCCAAAACATTTCTATTGAACTTAGGTGGATTCACCTTCCTCATATATCTAGCCAATTCTATAGCTACATGTGCTCTCACATCCTAAGGTTTTTCTTGCTCAATAGAATTCTCATTAAGTACATTCTGGTGTACTTCCTCTTCATGGCCATGAACTTTCTACTCTGAGGCTAAAATTTGGCCCCTACTTTTGTTCATAGATGTGTGAATCTGATCCAAATTTATTGCTTGCTAAATGGTAAATTGATTTGGATCAAATGGAGGGTTGTTATCAATGAAATTTTAAGGACTCTCTCTAGATACTCTAGCTTTAACCATTCTCCTTTTTGGTAAATATAAGGATACAAAAATGTTAGTGGACTCATTAATTTCTAAAGTTTGAGTCGTAGTTTTGATACCACATGTAACATCCCCACTGGGATCTACATAGATTTTTTTAAAAATTGAATCAATGTACTCTTTCATTTAATTTTATCAAAATAATCTAATTAGTGATCTAAATAAAACATTCTAATTAATTTAACTATAAAATAATCATGTAACAACTACATGTTACTAATCACTAGCATCATATGAAACAC
>JARHVA010004658.1:1480000-1484367 GCA_037957365.1 Torreya grandis
AGGCATAATCACCCAAACTCTAAAAATTTTCAATTAGGAAACATAATCTCCATCAAGTTATAAGGGAAACATATATTTGACCAACACACAAGTGTAATTTAACCCTTCCTCTTTAAATTAAAAATTTTAGATTTCAGATTCCACATGTGAACATTGACACTTCATTCTCATTACAAGTTTGCATGGATCAAATTTGTAAATTTGGAGCCATCTTCTAAAAGGAAAAGTGTGTTATATATATAGGGGTATATTTTATCCTTTTAATCTATAAATTCTAGTACTATAATAAAAAGGGGGCATTTTTAGTTCATAAAATATTGTCTTTTGTACTTGATAATGACAAGCTTGACACACATTTATTATGCATGACTTGAACACCGTAACAAGGTCCAAATTCACCATTATTCACACTTTCATGTTATTTTAAGTAAATCCTTATATTTTTATGTTATAAAATTAATTTAACCTTACTAAAAAGGTATCCAAACTCTCAATTTAGTACTCATATACATAGATCAGTTCCACCAACTTGGTCAGTACCTGCCAGTTGAGACTAACTGACCTAGTTAGAATTGACCGTCTCTTAGCAATGGATGTTTTATAAAATTAAACCCATCTTTAGGGTCAAAATATAATCCTATCATGTTGGTGGTGAGATAAACTATTCAAATGAATGCATATATAAAAAAATTATGGTCTCATTCAATAAGGACCTGTCACTTATTTGTTATACTTCTATAAACTATTTTACATTAAGAAAATTTTACTTATTATTCTCAATTTTTAAACCTATCACTAAGAGCAGTCACAATCCAAGTCTAAAAAACTCAAAATCCAAGTCAAAGAAAACATTATCAAGTATCAAGATCAATTATTAGTTGTATACATATCTAGCAAAGGAATATAATTGCACAATCACACTAGGTAGGAAAACTATATATAGCTTAATTTCTTTCCTTAGAGTATTGGATATGTAAGTAGTTCCAAATCATCAAACATGGGTGAATGGGGTCAATTTAAACCATCAAACTTCCTTATTTTTATAGGTTTTTATCTCTCACAAGCA
Organism: Torreya grandis; assembly: GCA_037957365.1. NCBI lineage: Eukaryota > Viridiplantae > Streptophyta > Pinopsida > Cupressales > Taxaceae > Torreya > Torreya grandis. The sequence goes on from JARHVA010004658.1 coordinate 1,481,067, forward strand.
CATCTAGGGTTTCAAGGTAAGGGAGGATGATTTTAGGGCTACATGTGTGATCAAGGTTTGAGATCATAAACTCAGAGAAATCAAAGATAGTCTTAGCTGACCATATAGTCATTCTACTACATTTTCATTTAGGTTAGTATCGAATGATGATACTGACCAAATCTTGTATAAATGACTAAATGTAGAAAACATATCAGTATCTAAACCGTGTGAACTAAAGGTAGGTTTATCCCTGATTTATACTTATAAAATGTAATCACAGTCAAATAGTCAACTAGAAAGGATAAGTATCATGATATCTCTTAGTATTTTTCATTTCAGCATGTGCATTTATTAGATTAAATAAATAAATTTTCAAACATTTACATTTAGATGTATACTTAATGTCATATATATTGATATGAATTCTATTTTAGATTTATATCTTAATTGGATTAATTTAACTCATTAATCCAAATTAGGTTAAAATAGTTTTGTGAATGTAATAATGCCTTGAAAATATTTAATGAGGGAAGATATGTATATTTTAAACTCCTATAGACCCACTAGAGCAAAAGCATCTGCTATGCCCAAAATAAAATTTTGTAGAACAAGCGAAAGGCACTCATCATAACCACAACCTACAGTTCATCCATGAGACTGTGCGCTTCTACAACTTCTAGTCACTTGGCCTCAACCAGTACCAAAATTATCATGGTCATAATTATAATCAACATGCCTACTATGATTCTTTGAAGAATGGTTATGACTCATTCCAAGCTGCTAAGCCTTCTTGCAAAGGGAAATAGGAGACAATCATATAAGCTTACTATAATGAGAATTGGGATGATTACTATGAATAGGGTGGAATTAAGTGGGATGTGAAAATGGGGGTTGAGAATCCTATCCATTGTGCTACTCTACTTCATAAGGAAATTTTTTCCCTATTGTAAAATTATTGGGTACATGAGAATTGTGAACCATATTGATACCATTCTTAATTGTTGTTGATTCCTAGTTCTACAATAGATAACATCATGCAAAAGAACATGAAATTTACTTAATATTTAGTTAATATATTTTTATAACAATAAAGCCTTAGAAAGGCTCAAAAAAACTTTATTTTATATTTCATGCAAGTTGTTTTATTTTTATTATTTAGATAAATTTAGAATGTTTTATTTATTTATTAAAAAAACATGTTCATATGAAATTCAATAAATACATTATATTTGGTCTTTATTAAATAGAGAATGATTCAAATAATATTAAGAAGTAATTTTATTTTAGTTATTTTGTATTTATTTTGAATATTCATAGTGCATATATTTTATTGTGAGTCTCTTATTTTCTAGTTTCCTTCTAGGAAGTGGTTTATTTTTATATATTTAAAAATATGCAATTGGTATCAAAGCTTAGTTTGGGTGGTTATTTTTTTTGGGATATTTATAACAATTGATCATGTCAAATTCTAACAATCTTTCTATTTCATAATTTAGTAGAAATGATTATTATTATTGGAGCAACAAGATGATGACTCTTTTGATAGGAAAAGAATTTTAGTAGATTGTAGAAACTAGTAATGATGAACTAGCTAATTAAGCCACTATTCTATTTAATGATATGTAAGCCAAGAAGGAAGATAATAATAAGAACTCACAATATTTATTTCATATTCAAAAATCTATAGACAAGACCCTATTTCTAAGAATTATAGGTGCAAAAATAGCCAAGAATGCCTGAAAGACTCTACAAGAATTTTACTAAGGGAGTGAGCAAATCAAACTGGTTAGATTACAAATATTAAAGAGAAAATTTAAGAATTTAAATATGTAAGAAGCTGAAAGCATGAGTGATTTTTGTGTAATCTAAGTAAAGGATGTAGTTAATAAGATGGTTTCACTTGGAGAAATGTTGAACTAAGATGTTATAAAAAAGGTGTTAAGGTCCCTAAAAAAAAGTGACTACTCTTGAGTTTGATCAATTGGTTGGATCTCTTGTGTCCCATGAATAAAGACTAATAGACACATTAAATGAAAGTGATGAGAAGGCTTTTGTCTCAAAATTAAAGATCACAAAGAATGAAGGTACTAGTAGTAGCAATAACAATACCCATGTACAAGGAAAAGACAATATCAAAAGAATTATATGACAAGGAAAATACATAAATTAAAATTATTCAAGAGGATATAGAGGAAGAAGAGGTGGTTCAGCTATAAGAGATAGAGGTAAAGGTAGATTTGATAAAAAAAATATTCGATGATATTATTGTCACATGTATGGTCACTTTGATTGGGAATGTAGATTAAAAGTAAGAAATGAAAATAGAGATAATTATGCTAATGAGGATGGTGATGCTTCATGCAATTTATTTATTTCATATGACAAAGCTAAAAATAGTCCTAATGAGGTTTGGTGTCTAGATTCAGGGTATTCTAATCACATGTTAGGGAAAAATGTGTTTTTTATCTTTTTTTATTTTTTTATGAAATATATCCATTAATTAACTAAAAAAAATATATACAAATAATTCATGAAAAAAAAAAGTGGTATGAGACCACACCACATCACACTAGGCAAAGCTTAGGAGCCAAAACAAAAGCACCACTAACATCTAGGCAAAGCCTAGGAACAAGTCATAAATTCATAATAAAGGATAATTTTAAGAAGTAAGAGCAAGGACAGAAGGATAAGGATCCATATCATTAGGACCCCATCCCCATCTTGGCAAGTCATTATCATCTAGAATAGGCTCTCATCCAATAGCTTGAGCAGTGTCCTTATTATCTTCTTCTTCATATGGCCAAGTGGGTGAAATAGATAGAGAAAGCCTAAGAAACTTGTCCAATATGTCTGATCGATCTCCAAGTGGTAACCCCAAAGCATTCAAGTGTAGACTACAAGGAGGATCATCCCTTCCATCCTACCAATTAGGGAAGGAGGTGGCAGTTGCAACCCTCACTGCTACCTAGGAGGAGCCATGCACTAGTACAAGGTGCCATTGTGAGAATGGTGTCAATAATGGATACAATGATGCCCACCATGAGGTGGTAAAGTGATTATATCCTCCAATATGGTATCCTTAGGTGGAGATGGCATAACTTGAGCCATTACACAAGGAGCATCTCCCTAATGAGAGAGGAGACCCTCAAGGTTCCCAAGCTCTATATCTATTTTATTAGCTTGAACTTAAATCTACAAAAGAAGATTAGAGATGATACAATACTTATTTAAAGCAAAGTTATTACAATCAGTAGAAGCATTATTAAACACATAATTATTTCCTTCTTTCGAAAGTCAAAAGAGTATCTCCATGTTGAAA
>JARHVA010004659.1:2500-7500 GCA_037957365.1 Torreya grandis
AACCCTAAACCCTAAACCCTAAACCCTAAACCCTAAACCCTAAACCCTAAACCCTAAACCCTAAACCCTAAACCCTAAACCCTAAACCCTAAACCCTAAACCCTAAACCCTAAACCCTAAACCCTAAACCCTAAACCCTAAACCCTAAACCCTAAACCCTAAACCCTAAACCCTAAACCCTAAACCCTAAACCCTAAACCCTAAACCCTAAACCCTAAACCCTAAACCCTAAACCCTAAACCCTAAACCCTAAACCCTAAACCCTAAACCCTAAACCCTAAACCCTAAACCCTAAACCCTAAACCCTAAACCCTAAACCCTAAACCCTAAACCCTAAACCCTAAACCCTAAACCCTAAACCCTAAACCCTAAACCCTAAACCCTAAACCCTAAACCCTAAACCCTAAACCCTAAACCCTAAACCCTAAACCCTAAACCCTAAACCCTAAACCCTAAACCCTAAACCCTAAACCCTAAACCCTAAACCCTAAACCCTAAACCCTAAACCCTAAACCCTAAACCCTAAACCCTAAACCCTAAACCCTAAACCCTAAACCCTAAACCCTAAACCCTAAACCCTAAACCCTAAACCCTAAACCCTAAACCCTAAACCCTAAACCCTAAACCCTAAACCCTAAACCCTAAACCCTAAACCCTAAACCCTAAACCCTAAACCCTAAACCCTAAACCCTAAACCCTAAACCCTAAACCCTAAACCCTAAACCCTAAACCCTAAACCCTAAACCCTAAACCCTAAACCCTAAACCCTAAACCCTAAACCCTAAACCCTAAACCCTAAACCCTAAACCCTAAACCCTAAACCCTAAACCCTAAACCCTAAACCCTAAACCCTAAACCCTAAACCCTAAACCCTAAACCCTAAACCCTAAACCCTAAACCCTAAACCCTAAACCCTAAACCCTAAACCCTAAACCCTAAACCCTAAACCCTAAACCCTAAACCCTAAACCCTAAACCCTAAACCCTAAACCCTAAACCCTAAACCCTAAACCCTAAACCCTAAACCCTAAACCCTAAACCCTAAACCCTAAACCCTAAACCCTAAACCCTAAACCCTAAACCCTAAACCCTAAACCCTAAACCCTAAACCCTAAACCCTAAACCCTAAACCCTAAACCCTAAACCCTAAACCCTAAACCCTAAACCCTAAACCCTAAACCCTAAACCCTAAACCCTAAACCCTAAACCCTAAACCCTAAACCCTAAACCCTAAACCCTAAACCCTAAACCCTAAACCCTAAACCCTAAACCCTAAACCCTAAACCCTAAACCCTAAACCCTAAACCCTAAACCCTAAACCCTAAACCCTAAACCCTAAACCCTAAACCCTAAACCCTAAACCCTAAACCCTAAACCCTAAACCCTAAACCCTAAACCCTAAACCCTAAACCCTAAACCCTAAACCCTAAACCCTAAACCCTAAACCCTAAACCCTAAACCCTAAACCCTAAACCCTAAACCCTAAACCCTAAACCCTAAACCCTAAACCCTAAACCCTAAACCCTAAACCCTAAACCCTAAACCCTAAACCCTAAACCCTAAACCCTAAACCCTAAACCCTAAACCCTAAACCCTAAACCCTAAACCCTAAACCCTAAACCCTAAACCCTAAACCCTAAACCCTAAACCCTAAACCCTAAACCCTAAACCCTAAACCCTAAACCCTAAACCCTAAACCCTAAACCCTAAACCCTAAACCCTAAACCCTAAACCCTAAACCCTAAACCCTAAACCCTAAACCCTAAACCCTAAACCCTAAACCCTAAACCCTAAACCCTAAACCCTAAACCCTAAACCCTAAACCCTAAACCCTAAACCCTAAACCCTAAACCCTAAACCCTAAACCCTAAACCCTAAACCCTAAACCCTAAACCCTAAACCCTAAACCCTAAACCCTAAACCCTAAACCCTAAACCCTAAACCCTAAACCCTAAACCCTAAACCCTAAACCCTAAACCCTAAACCCTAAACCCTAAACCCTAAACCCTAAACCCTAAACCCTAAACCCTAAACCCTAAACCCTAAACCCTAAACCCTAAACCCTAAACCCTAAACCCTAAACCCTAAACCCTAAACCCTAAACCCTAAACCCTAAACCCTAAACCCTAAACCCTAAACCCTAAACCCTAAACCCTAAACCCTAAACCCTAAACCCTAAACCCTAAACCCTAAACCCTAAACCCTAAACCCTAAACCCTAAACCCTAAACCCTAAACCCTAAACCCTAAACCCTAAACCCTAAACCCTAAACCCTAAACCCTAAACCCTAAACCCTAAACCCTAAACCCTAAACCCTAAACCCTAAACCCTAAACCCTAAACCCTAAACCCTAAACCCTAAACCCTAAACCCTAAACCCTAAACCCTAAACCCTAAACCCTAAACCCTAAACCCTAAACCCTAAACCCTAAACCCTAAACCCTAAACCCTAAACCCTAAACCCTAAACCCTAAACCCTAAACCCTAAACCCTAAACCCTAAACCCTAAACCCTAAACCCTAAACCCTAAACCCTAAACCCTAAACCCTAAACCCTAAACCCTAAACCCTAAACCCTAAACCCTAAACCCTAAACCCTAAACCCTAAACCCTAAACCCTAAACCCTAAACCCTAAACCCTAAACCCTAAACCCTAAACCCTAAACCCTAAACCCTAAACCCTAAACCCTAAACCCTAAACCCTAAACCCTAAACCCTAAACCCTAAACCCTAACCCTAAACCCTAAACCCTAAACCCTAAACCCTAAACCCTAAACCCTAAACCCTAAACCCTAAACCCTAAACCCTAAACCCTAAACCCTAAACCCTAAACCCTAAACCCTAAACCCTAAACCCTAAACCCTAAACCCTAAACCCTAAACCCTAAACCCTAAACCCTAAACCCTAAACCCTAAACCCTAAACCCTAAACCCTAAACCCTAAACCCTAAACCCTAAACCCTAAACCCTAAACCCTAAACCCTAAACCCTAAACCCTAAACCCTAAACCCTAAACCCTAAACCCTAAACCCTAAACCCTAAACCCTAAACCCTAAACCCTAAACCCTAAACCCTAAACCCTAAACCCTAAACCCTAAACCCTAAACCCTAAACCCCCTAAACCCTAAACCCTAAACCCTAAACCCTAAACCCTAAACCCTAAACCCTAAACCCTAAACCCTAAACCCTAAACCCTAAACCCTAAACCCTAAACCCTAAACCCTAAACCCTAAACCCTAAACCCTAAACCCTAAACCCTAAACCCTAAACCCTAAACCCTAAACCCTAAACCCTAAACCCTAAACCCTAAACCCTAAACCCTAAACCCTAAACCCTAAACCCTAAACCCTAAACCCTAAACCCTAAACCCTAAACCCTAAACCCTAAACCCTAAACCCTAAACCCTAAACCCTAAACCCTAAACCCTAAACCCTAAACCCTAAACCCTAAACCCTAAACCCTAAACCCTAAACCCTAAACCCTAAACCCTAAACCCTAAACCCTAAACCCTAAACCCTAAACCCTAAACCCTAAACCCTAAACCCTAAACCCTAAACCCTAAACCCTAAACCCTAAACCCTAAACCCTAAACCCTAAACCCTAAACCCTAAACCCTAAACCCTAAACCCTAAACCCTAAACCCTAAACCCTAAACCCTAAACCCTAAACCCTAAACCCTAAACCCTAAACCCTAAACCCTAAACCCTAAACCCTAAACCCTAAACCCTAAACCCTAAACCCTAAACCCTAAACCCTAAACCCTAAACCCTAAACCCTAAACCCTAAACCCTAAACCCTAAACCCTAAACCCTAAACCCTAAACCCTAAACCCTAAACCCTAAACCCTAAACCCTAAACCCTAAACCCTAAACCCTAAACCCTAAACCCTAAACCCTAAACCCTAAACCCTAAACCCTAAACCCTAAACCCTAAACCCTAAACCCTAAACCCTAAACCCTAAACCCTAAACCCTAAACCCTAAACCCTAAACCCTAAACCCTAAACCCTAAACCCTAAACCCTAAACCCTAAACCCTAAACCCTAAACCCTAAACCCTAAACCCTAAACCCTAAACCCTAAACCCTAAACCCTAAACCCTAAACCCTAAACCCTAAACCCTAAACCCTAAACCCTAAACCCTAAACCCTAAACCCTAAACCCTAAACCCTAAACCCTAAACCCTAAACCCTAAACCCTAAACCCTAAACCCTAAACCCTAAACCCTAAACCCTAAACCCTAAACCCTAAACCCTAAACCCTAAACCCTAAACCCTAAACCCTAAACCCTAAACCCTAAACCCTAAACCCTAAACCCTAAACCCTAAACCCTAAACCCTAAACCCTAAACCCTAAACCCTAAACCCTAAACCCTAAACCCTAAACCCTAAACCCTAAACCCTAAACCCTAAACCCTAAACCCTAAACCCTAAACCCTAAACCCTAAACCCTAAACCCTAAACCCTAAACCCTAAACCCTAAACCCTAAACCCTAAACCCTAAACCCTAAACCCTAAACCCTAAACCCTAAACCCTAAACCCTAAACCCTAAACCCTAAACCCTAAACCCTAAACCCTAAACCCTAAACCCTAAACCCTAAACCCTAAACCCTAAACCCTAAACCCTAAACCCTAAACCCTAAACCCTAAACCCTAAACCCTAAACCCTAAACCCTAAACCCTAAACCCTAAACCCTAAACCCTAAACCCTAAACCCTAAACCCTAAACCCTAAACCCTAAACCCTAAACCCTAAACCCTAAACCCTAAACCCTAAACCCTAAACCCTAAACCCTAAACCCTAAACCCTAAACCCTAAACCCTAAACCCTAAACCCTAAACCCTAAACCCTAAACCCTAAACCCTAAACCCTAAACCCTAAACCCTAAACCCTAAACCCTAAACCCTAAACCCTAAACCCTAAACCCTAAACCCTAAACCCTAAACCCTAAACCCTAAACCCTAAACCCTAAACCCTAAACCCTAAACCCTAAACCCTAAACCCTAA
>JARHVA010004659.1:15000-215000 GCA_037957365.1 Torreya grandis
CCCTAAACCCTAAACCCTAAAACCCAAAACCCTAAAACCCTAAAACCCCAAAACCCAAACCCTAAACCCCAAACCCTAAACCCCAAACCCCAAACCCCAAACTCCAAACCCTAAAACCCAAACCCCAAACCCTAAACCCCAAACCCTAAACCCTAAACCCTAAAACCCTGAACCCTGAACCCTAAACCCTAAACCCTAATATACCTTAGCCCAAATGCAATGCCAAAGGAATCAAACCTTGGTATTTGAGGTAAAAGGATAAAGCCCCAACCATTGCATCTGTGTCCTCAAGCACTGTATAAAGTGCTTGAGGTGATATTTGAAGGCATGATTTTTAGTGTTATTTTGTGGAGACAAGGCATGTTAAGGAGTGTTTATAGACTTAGAGATTTTTAAAGGCCTTGAATAATATAATTTTATTTGGAGAGTATCTCTTTGACAAAGTAAAGTTTGAAAAGATGATTTTGGAAACTTTTAAGAAATTGTAAAGCAATTTTGCAATAATTTAATGGAGTGATCCTCACTTTGAGTGGATCCAAATATGTAGGCTATTGTGCTGAACTCCATTATCAAATCATGTGCAGTATTATCTCTCAATTTTTGCCTCATTTATTTGCACTCTTAAACCCTAAACCCTAAACCCTAAACCCTAAAACCCCAAACCCTGAACCCCAAACCCTAAACACTGAACCCCAAACCCCAAAACCCCAAACCTCAAACCTCAAACCCCAAACCACAAACCCCAAACCCTAAACCCTAAACCCTAAACCCCAAACCCTAAAACCTAAACCCTAAACCCTTAACCCTTAACACAAAACCCTAAACCCTAAAACCCTAAACCCTAAAACCCAAAACCCTAAACCCAAAACTTGAAAACCCCAAACCCCAAAACCCAAAACCCTAAACCCCAAACCCCAAACCCAAACCCCAACCCCAAACCCCAAACCCCAAACCCTAAACCCTAAACCATGAACCCTAAACCCTAAACCCTGAACCCTGAACCCTAAACCCTGAACCTCAAAACCTAAACTCTGAACCCCAAACCCTAAACCCCAAACCCTAAACCCCAAATCTCAAACCCAAAACTTGGAACCCCAAACCCAAAACCCTAAACCCCAAACCCTAAACCCTAAACCCCAAACCCAAACCCTAAACCCTCAACCCCAAACCCTAAACCCCAAACCCCAAACCCTAACCCTAAACCCTAAACCCAAAACCCTAAACCCTAAACCCCAAACCCCAAACCCTAACCCTAAACCCCAAACCCCAAACCCAAAACCCCAAACCCCAAACCCTAAACTTTAACCCCAAACCCAAAACCCTAAACCCCAAACCCTAAACCTTAAACTCCAAACCCTAACCCCTAACCCTAAACCCCAAACCCTAAACCCCAAACCCCAAACCCTGAACCCTGAACCCTAAACCCCAAACCCCAAACCTTGAACCCTGAACCCCAAACCCCAAACCCTAAACCCTGAACCCCAAACCCCAAACCCTAAACCCTGAACCCCAAACCCAAAACCCTAAACCCCAAACCCCAAACCCCAAACCCAAAACCCAAAACCCAAAACCCCAAACCCTAAACCCTAAACCCTAAAACCCTAAACCCTAAAACCCAAAACCCTAAAACCCTAAAACCCCAAAACCCAAACCCTAAACCCCAAACCCTAAACCCCAAACCCCAAACTCCAAACCCTAAAACCCAAACTCCAAACCCTAAAACCCAAACCCCAAACCCTAAACCCCAAACCCTAAACCCTAAACCCTAAAACCCTGAACCCTGAACCGTGAACCCTAAACCCTAATATACCTTAGCCCAAATGCAATGCCAAAGGAATCAAACCTTGGTATTTGAGGTAAAAGGATAAAGCCCCAACCATTACATCTGTGTCCTCAAGCACTGTATAAAGTGCTTGAGGTGATATTTGAAGGCATGATTTTTAGTGTTATTTTGTGGAGACAAGGCATGTTAAGGAGTGTTTATAGACTTAGAGATTTTTAAAGGCCTTGAATAATATAATTTTATTTGGAGAGTATCTCTTTGACAAAGTAAAGTTTGAAAAGATGATTTTGGAAACTTCTAAGAAATTGTAAAGCAATTTTGCAATAATTTAATGGAGTGATCCTCACTTTGAGTGGATCCAAATATGTAGGCTATTGTGCTGAACTCCATTATCAAATCATGTGCAGTATTATCTCTCAATTTTTGTCTCATTTATTTGCACTCTTAAACCCTAAACCCTAAACCCTAAACCCTAAACCCTAAAACCCCAAACCCTAAACCCTGAACCCCAAACCCCAAAACCCCAAACCCTAAACCTCAAACCCCAAACCCCAAACCCTAAACCCTAAACCCTAAACCCCAAACCCTAAAACCTAAACCCTAAACCCTAAACCCTTAACCCTTAACCCTTAACACAAAACCCTAAACCCTAAAACCCTAAACCCTAAAACCCAAAACCCTAAACCCAAAACTTGAAAACCCCAAACCCCAAAACCCAAAAACCTAAACCCTAAACCCCAAACCCCAAACCCCAAACCCAAACCCAAACCCCAAACCCCAAACCCCAAACCCTAAACCCTAAACCCTGAACCCTAAACCCTAAACCCTGAACCCTGAACCCTAAACCCTAAACCTCAAAACCTAAACTCTGAACCCCAAACCCTAAACCCCAAACCCCAAACCCTAAACCCTAAACCCAAACCCTAAACCCCAAACCCTAAACCCCAAATCTCAAACCCAAAACCTAGAACCCCAAACCCTAAACCCTAAACCCCAAACCTAAACCCTAAACCCTCAACCCCAAACCCTTAACCCCAAACCCTAACCCTAAACCCTAAACCCAAAACCCTAAACCCTAAACCCCAAACCCCAAACCCTAACCCTAAACCCCAAACCCCAAACCCAAAACCCCAAACCCCAAACCCTAAACCTTAACCCCAAACCCCAAACCCAAAACCCTAAACCCCAAACCCTAAACCCTAAACTCCAAACCCTAACCCCTAACCCTAAACCCCAAACCCTAAACCCCAAACCCTAAACCCTAAACCCCAAACCCCAAACCTTGAACCCTGAACCCCAAACCCCAAACCCTAAACCCTGAACCCCAAACCCCAAACCCTAAACCCTGAACCCCAAACCCAAAACCCTAAACCCCAAACCCCAAACCCCAAACCCCAAACCCAAAACCCAAAACCCCAAACCCTAAAACCCTAAACCCTAAAACCCTAAACCCTAAAACCCTAAAACCCTAAAACCCCAAAACCCAAACCCTAAACCCCAAACCCTAAACCCCAAACCCCAAACCCCAAACTCCAAACCCTAAAACCCAAACCCCAAACCCTAAACCCCAAACCCTAAACCCTAAACCCTAAAACCCTGAACCCTGAACCCTGAACCCTAAACCCTAAACCCTAATATACCTTAGCCCAAATGCAATGCCAAAGGAATCAAACCTTGGTATTTGAGGTAAAAGGATAAAGCCCCAACCATTGCATCTGTGTCCTCAAGCACTGTATAAAGTGCTTGAGGTGATATTTGAAGGCATGATTTTTAGTGTTATTTTGTGGAGACAAGGCATGTTAAGGAGTGTTTATAGACTTAGAGATTTTTAAAGGCCTTGAATAATATAATTTTATTTGGAGAGTATCTCTTTGACAAAGTAAAGTTTGAAAAGATGATTTTGGAAACTTTTAAGAAATTGTAAAACAATTTTGCAATAATTTAATGGAGTGATCCTCACTTTGAGTGGATCCAAATATGTAGGCTATTGTGCTGAACTCCATTATCAAATCATGTGCAGTATTATCTCTCAATTTTTGTCTCATTTATTTGCACTCTTAAAATTTACATCAATGTGAATTTTTAAAATTTAGTAATCATTTTAAATATCAATTTTATTAAATCATTAAAATAAGGTTCTAATCCTTTTCAAGTGTCTTTTTTAATGTTATGACATTTATTGATTTTGATTACAGATTAGATTTTTGGTATTAGAGTGGAATTTGTTATTTAATCATGTGGATTTCTAGTGTATGTTGACAAGGTTAATATCTAGGTGGGGTGAAATAGAATTGGTAGAATATGATCCAGGGGTTAGATCAAGATGTACTACAAAAATGGGAGATGACTTTGAGTCTAAATGAGCTTTTCGACAAGCCTTCTTGGAAATGAAAGATATGGTCAATGAGCTTTACAATGAAAGATGAAGGAAAATAGAGCATGATGAAGGAGGTAAAATTTATGAAACCCCTTCCTCCTCTATGAATGATGGTAAAGACAAAAAACATGTTGAATCTCTTCTTTCACTAAAGCTAGATATAAAGTTTGAATTGTTGATGTTTAATGGTGAGATTAATGCAAAAAAGATGGATAATTGGATAAAGAAAATTGAAGCATATTATAGGGTCCATAAGATTGTAGATGATGAGGCTAAAATTCACTTGGCTAGTCTTTGAATGGGAGGTACAACTCTCATCTAGTGTGAGAGTAAGTTGAAAAAAAGTGAGATTAATATAGGTAACTTGATTTCCACTTGGAGTGAATTTATTGATGCACTCAGAAAGCAATTTTATCCTTTCAGTTATATGCAACAAACCATGATGGATTGGTAATCTTTCAAACAAACTAATGGCCAAAGTGTTTAATATTATACACAATAATTTAAGAAAAAGGCTTTACTTTTAAATATTCCACTTTATACACAGGAAACACTGCTGAAGTATATAGGTGGGTTGCATAGTTACTTGAAACACATGATTATTGTTCTCAATCTCACTAGTTTAGATGAAGAATGTGTTAAATCCATTCATTTAGAGCCTAGAGGAAAATAGACAAAATACTATTTTCCTAAAAGTAAGCAATTAGATTTTAAGCATTCTAAGGGGCAAAGTTTTGGAAAGGGTAAACAAAAATCCACTGTTACTATTCATAAATAAGAGGGTAAACAATTTTGCAATCATTATAAGAAAAATCATTATGAATCTAAGTGTTGGAAATTACATCCTGAGTTAAGACCTTTTAACAAGTTTAAGAAGAAGGAAAAGAAAACTAATACTATGGTTCAAGATCTGGGTTTAGACTAAGGGGATGAAAGATCACAACTATGAGTATGCAAAATTGTTCTTCTCTTTATGTTTCTGTCACTAAGTCATCTAATGTTTCTTCCTCTTCAAAATAGAAAACTATGCATGATGATAAGAAAAGAAATGAGTTTTTCTACATTAGGGTTTTTGCAAAACATACTAAGATTGACACTCTATTTGATAGTGGATCACAGGAAAACTTGATTTTTGAAGAGATTGTTAAAAATTTAGGCTTAAAAATCCCCACTTGAAACCCTATCCACTTGATTGGGTGTGTGATGATGAAAAAATTAAAGTAACCAAAACTTGTAGATTGAAATTTGTCATCACATCCAAATTTGTGGATGAGGTTGATTTGGATGTAGTTCCTTTGGACATATGTGGGATTATTTTGGGAAGCCCTTATCTTTATGATAGAAAGGAAATATTCTATAAGGAGGAGAATAAGTACTTTCTTGCTAAGGATGGCATTAAATATATAGTTAGAGCACATCATGTTAAGACGAGTCTTTCAAATGAAAAGACTAGTCAATTCAAGTAAGACATTTTGTATCATGTTGATTAAGTGTAAGGAAAGGCAAATGAAAATACTAGTCAACTCAAGCAAGACATTTTGTCTCATGTTGATTAGGTCTAAGGAAAAAGAATATTCCCAAGCTATGGAAAGTTGTGATCCTAAACATAAGAAAGAATTGGTTGAAATCATTTCTAGTTATGATGATATGTTTCAGGATCCCAAAGGGTTACCCCATAAAATGGGTGTTTAACATGAAATTAAATTATTAAAATATTCTCCAATCCCTAACATTGGCATGTACAGGTTATCAGTGGTGGAAAACAAGGAAAATAAAAAGCAACTAATGGAACTTTTGGGAAAAGGTGTTATTCATCCTAGTACATCTCTTGTTGGTTTGCCTATCATTTTGGTGCCAAAGAAATATGGCATATGGTGAATGTGTGTTGATTTTTTTTTCTTTGAATAAAATTACTATTAAGAATCATTATCCTCTTCCTTGTATTGATGTTTTGTTAGATCAGTTAAGAAACACTATTTGTTTCACTAAGTTAGACTTGAAAAGTGGTTATCATCAAATTAAGATTAATGATGGTGATATTCAAAAAAATAATTTTAAGACAAAACATGGATTATTTGAGTGGCTTGTCATGACTTTCAAGTTATGTAATGCACCGATTACATTCATGCAATTGATGAATGATGTTTTCAGGCCATTCTTTGATGATTTTTTTATAGTCTACTTAGATGATATTTTAATCTTTAGTCAATCTTGGGTAGATCATGTAATTCATATTATGAAAGTCATGGATGCATTGAGAAGGAAGAAATTTTATTTGAAATTGTCTAAATGTGAATTTGGCAAGACCTCTTTGGTTTACTTGGGTTATATTATAGGACATGGTGAATTGAAAATTGATCTTAAAAAAGTGGAGGTTATAGTTAAATGGCCTAAACCCAATATTGTAACTAAGGTTAGAAGTTTTCTTGGTGTAGTGCAATATTAGAGGAAATTCATTACTAATTTCTCATTTATTGCATCACCCTTGCATTCTTTGACTAGTACAAAACAATTCTTTCAATGGAGAGGCAAGTAATAAAGGGCATCTGACACTTTGAAGACAAATATTAGTAATGCTCCTATCTTGGCACTTACTAATTTGCAGTAGCCATTTGAGATTGAGATGGATGCAAGTGATTATGCTATGGGAGCTATTCTGATGCAAGGAAAGAAGCTAGTATGCTATCATTTTGAGACCTTCATAGGTGTGGTAAGAAATTATCTGACTTATGATAAGAAATTATATGAATTAGTTTATAGTATTAAGAATTGGAAACATTACTTTATGGGTAAGGAGATAGTGATACATATAGATCATCAGCCCCTCCAGTATCTCCAGTCATAGGCCAAGCTACAAAAATCTAGGCATTTTCATTGGATGGGTTTCCTACAATAGTTTCATCTTGTGATCAGGTATAAGAAAGGTATTTATAATAAAGTTGCTGACATGCTTTATAGGCCTCCTATGATAGTTGCATCTGTTCTTTTATAGTATAGTTCTTTGACTCATGAAAGTTATAAAGATTGGTATGATGATGTTGAATTTAAGGATGTGTATAAAGACTTGATGAGTGGTAAATAGGTAGAAGAATCAAATTATCATGTGCATAATGGACTTTTGTATCATTTGGGTAAACTTTGCATTCCTTAAAATGAAAGGGTGTACATGATTAGGGAAGCTCATACTTCTCTTAGTTTTGGTCATTTTGGAATTGGTACAATAGTTTCACATTTGAGAATGTATTGTTATTGGCCTTATATGTAGGAAAATATTGCCAAATATATCAAGGGGTGTGTTCTTTGTGCCAAAAAAAAACCTAGTAATAGGAAACTAGGACTTTACACTCCTTAACCTATTCCTACTCATCCCTAGGAAAGTATTTACATGGAATTTGTAGGGGGTTTGCCTATCTCATGAAGGAAACATGATGACTTGTATGTGGTAGTGGATATATTTATCAAAATGTGTGTTTTGATTCCTTGCACTAAAAAAATTATAGGGGAAGGTATGACACATGTATGGGTTCATTTTGGTTTTCCCACTTCTATTATTTCTAATCAATATTCTTGATTTCTTGGGGAATTTTGGTCAACACTATGGGAATTAATGGACACCAAGTTGAATAAGAGCATTGCATTTCATCCATAGATCAATGGTTAGATGGAGGTTGTGAAATGCATAGTGGTACACTTGCTTAGGGGTTATTACAATAAACATCTTAAGTTGTGGGATGAACATTTATGCTATATAAAACATGCTTACAACTGTATACTTCATTATTCTACTAGGAAATCTCTTTTTGAAGTTTGTTATCGATATTTACCTAAATCTCCTCTAGATGTTTGTTATGTATAGGATTCAACTACTGATAAATGTAATAATGCTATTAAATCCAAGAAGTTCATTAAAAAGATACACCAGGTACACCAGACTGTCTGAGATCAGTTGGAAAAAAGTCAGGCAAAGTACAAAGCAAGATAAGACAAACATCATGTTGATCACCAATTTGTTGTAGGTGATTTGGTATGGCTTCACATCAGTAAGGAAAGGCTAACAGGTGAAGGTAAAAATTTTAAACCAATATGATATGGTCCTTTTTGGATTACAAAAAATATTGGTAGAAATTCTTTTTAGTTAGATTTGCCATCTTATATGCAGATTTATTTAGTTGTGAATGTGAAAAATCTAAAATTGTTTGAGCCTCCGATGACTGTAGATCATGATGAAAGTGTATCCATTCCTTCTATTGATGATTTTTATCTTGAGTATATAAGAGAATTGTAGGAAGATACAATTCTTGATAGGAAGGTTCAAACTTCATGAAGGGGAGATATTGAGATCTTCATATTGGTTTCAAAGGGATGCACTCGAACAAAGCTAAATGGATGGAAGCCAAAATTATGAGGGAGAAATACCCTCACCTCTTTACCAATTAGTCAACTTTTGGAGGTTCAAAAGATCCTAATGGGGGGGATTGATCCAAAAGGATCTATGTTTCACTCTAAAAATGAAGTCATAAAATTGTAGGTTGATCGATGGCATAGCGAAGAGATCATTGAGATATTTTTGGTATAATTTGAATGGGTTGATTTCAATCTTGTATATGCAAGATATCACACATTAAAGATCAAACAAGGCAAATAAAAAAATTGGTTTGGATGGAACATCTAGTTGGACATCAACAAGTGGAAAATGGAGAGTGGTCCATGTGGTGGGTCCTCAAACCACCACGTGGATTACCACCACTTAATATTCTATGGTCTAATTTTAATTATAGTCATCTAATTGACTATAATTAATTAACTATCATGACAGAGACCATCAAATATCCAAGACATCTAACATACCTGCCATGTGACACATCCATGTCATTCATGCCACAAATACCCATAGTTTCCAATGAAGTTTCCACACATACCACATTCCATTCCCTAAACATACATGAAATCACCACATAGCTCGAGTCTTATGTCTTACCAATGTCCACTTCGTGGACTATGCCTACATATAGGCATTACTTACCACTAATTTCATGGTATATAAACAATGAAATTGTCACCCACTTCCCAAATGTGGGATAAAAGATATACCTTATCCCAAATGCAATGACAAAAGAATCAAACCTTGACATTTGGGGTAAAAGGATAAAGCCCCAACCATTGCATCTGGGAGCCTAAGCACTATATAAAGTGCTCGAGGTGATATTTGAAGGCATGATTTTTAGTGATATTTCATGGAGACAAGGCATGTAAAGGAGTGTTTAGAGACTTATAGATTTTTAAAGGCCTCAAAAAATATAATTTTTTTTGGAGAGTATCTCTTTGACAGAGTAAATTTTGGAAAGATGATTTTGGAAACTTCTAAGAAATTGTAAAGCAATTTTGTAATAATTTAATGGAGAGATCCTCACTTTGAGGGGATTTAGAGATGTAGGCTGTTGTGTCAAACTCTATTATAAAATCATGTGTGGTATTATCTATCAATTTTTATCTCATTTATTTTCACTCTTAAAATTTCCATCAATGCAAATTTTTAAATTTCTATAATAATTTTAAATATCAATTTTATTAAATCATTAAAATAAGGTTTTGATCCTTTTCATGTGTCTTTTCTACTGTTACACCATTTGTTGATTTTGATTACGAATCATTGTTAGATGTATATTTTCCATGTTGACTTCCCTTTTTTAAGGGAGTTGGTTGTTACTTAGAAAATGTGTTGCCTTGTTTGTTGCAAGGAGTTGGTTGTGATCACATGGTGTTGGTAAATGTGCCCTTGAAAGGTAGAGAGCTAATCTTAGCGTGTTCCTTCATGGATGTGATTTTAGATGAGTTTTCTTAGGTGGAGGAGGGTTGTCATATGTTGGATAATTCTTATCTTGGATAAAAATTGCACATTTATCCTCCTTTTGTAGATTTTCCTTCATTTCTTATATATACAGGGTGTGGTGTGGCCTTTAGAGGTTAATGATTTATTTACAAGGTGTGGCTTTGAGGTTTAGAGTCAAAGTGTAGATGTTTTCTCAAAGTTTAGGTATTTATTTTAGGGTGTGGTTTAGGATCTTGTGAGATACAACATTGTGCAGGTGCAGATGAAAGTGTAGTATTTTGTGCAACCTTTTTTGTAAGAAATTTTTCTATCTCAGTGAGAGATCATTATAGTCATGTGTTTTGATTACAGTTTATATTGAGAACTCTCTTGGTGAATGTAGCCCACATTAGGTCAACCATGGTAGATTTGTGTTATGTGTGTATGATTCTTGTTCTCTCCATTTTATGCTTTCTTAATAACTACGATTTGAGGAATGTTTTTGTGATGCATGTTATTACATAATTTAGATTCGATTTATGGTCATATTAAATCTAATTTAATTTTTTTTAATTCCTAAAAATCACTATTAATCACATTATGTCTCACTTATTTGATGCATTAAATTCTAAATATTCCCCTTCATCTTTTAGTCATTCGATCATATAATTTATTTTTTCATCTCCTCCATTATATTGCTTGACTTTAGCTTTGTGCTATACTCATCATTAATATTATCAAATAATTATCTTATTTTGGCTCAATGGTCTCCCATGCATGCATCCTTACTCAGGATAGGTCAACAACTCATGACCTTGTCTATCAACCATCTTGGTATGTATCTCTCCAAGGCATGTGCCTTTGCCTGGAATATGTCTAAATCTTGTGACCTTTTTTATTATCATCATCATGTTACATTTGATTCCCCCTTGGGATGTGTCAATAATAATGACATCATCATTTCCATTCCCTATGCATAGGTCCTTTCCAGGAGCATCCTCACTTTATATCTCACTAATCATGTCAAGTTCATTTTATTCATCATCATTCCCACATCTATTAATCCTAACCCTTCATATCTTCAAACATGCCACCCCTCATTTCATATTTCAATAGGCCATCCATATCATTCTTCTCCTTATGTCCCCTCGAGGTGGAATCATGTGTCTACTCATTTAATAGTATTTATCCCTAAGTATCTTTCTTATTTGAAATACCATTAATCATTATAATTCATCAAGTCATAATTCCGTTTAAAAAAGGGGCATAATATATGTAATTACATTTTCTCAATTCATTTATGGTCACTCATATTATTATTAGTTGACACTAACATCATTACTTTCATCTAATAATATTTAATCTTACCCAACTTCATCTAATTCTTCCTTAATAATTCCAAAATAATTTTCCTAACATCCCCTTCATTCATTTTTTCATACATCAACCTTACCCTTTCGCATGTCTTCATTAATTATTTTAATCTATCCTAATTATCACCTAACCCCACTTATCTATTATATTGTGAATTTCTAATTCAAAACCCACATGTCTACCAATTTTTAGGGTTTCTTACAAGTTTACCCCCTAGTTCTCACCTAACCCTTAATCTAATCTAGTCTAATCTTCCCCTATCATCATTATATTCCTTAATGGAATATAGAAATATCCACCACCCTTCTCATTATCTATAGAGATCCCTCTTTATATAACTCTAAGAAATTTTAAATTCTTTAGAATTCCCTCCTTTCTCTCTAGAGTATTCGAATGAATTTTTACTTCATTGGAAAATCTCCCTCCTTTGCCTAATTAAATCCATAACTCCCTCCATTCTAAATAATGAGTGGAATGTGTGTGAATTATATTAAGCCAAAATCCATTAATTCATCTAATAATTTGTTCAAGTCCATAATCCTCCAATAATCCATTGTTCATGAGTCAATTTTTAAATCGAATCACATGTTGTCCTAATAATCTGAGTCTTCCAAGAAAATACTTTCAATTAAGAGCAATAAATAAAGTATAAGTCAAATTTGGCGAAAGACTAGGTATAAGAGGTCATGATGCTGGTATAATTCTATTTTAAATTCATTTTTATTTGCATTGTGATCTTCCTTGTTTCAAATTTTGAAGATTGGTGTTTTGAGTAGATATTTAGTGTATAATTTGCATACCAAATCTTAATCCTCAAAATTTCCATCTCACACCCTTATATTTAGTTTTTTTAAATACATTTTACTATTTAAATTCATAAACATATTCTTAATTTTCAAGCATTGCCTTCAATCTTATCTTCCTCAAAGAGAAATTTACTAGACAGATCTAAATCATCAAAAAATAATTATTTTATATAGTTGAATCTAGAAATTTATTTCTTATTATTACAATGTAAATAAACTATAGGTAATAAAATTTGATCAATAAATTAGTAAACAATTGTTTCCTTTGACATATTTACCTTTCTTTTCCAACTCACTATTATAATAACTATTTGTCTATATAAAAAACCTTCAAAGTCTTGCAATTTTTGAGAGTATATTCTAGACTTCCTTAATTTATTCCTATTCATCCTTAATCAATATACTATTTATTGTTATTATGGTTTTAGAATCCCCTATAAACTATGGAAAAGTGTGCACTAGGTAGACAAGGATACATTTCACACCTATCCAGTAGTACAAACTTGTCTACAGTTCTTTAACAACTATTTTTTCAAAATGACATACTTTTGATTCACTCTGCCACCTATGACAATAGTTTGGTTATTTTATTTTTTAAAAAATATTATTATATACAAACACATAAATATCTCACTTGAAACACTCATTAATCTATCTACCCATCTCTTCCAAAGGCAATTTCTAAAGTATCTATCTATTAAACAAATATCTCTATTACAATTCTGCTATAGTAATACATTCATTGGATAAGTTAACATTATTTTATTATAGGTTGAGGCCATTATTTATAAAAAATTATAATCAAAATTTTTAGTTTTATTTACATGAACTTGCCCATAGGGAGAACTACATTGGCCTGAGGTCCATTCGAACTATGTATGCAATACTTAGTCAACAAAGGATTTTTTAAAGATAGCTTGGTCATATCCCACTTCCCCAATTTTTTTGTATGTATTTGATTTTGTTTGTTTACTTGTGTCGCCTAGGGTTTTTATTTTACAAGAGATATACACATCTAAATAGTCTCCACATAGAATCAAATGGTATTCAGATTGAGGTGAACCAACTTATATTTTTAGATCCAATGCATAGTCAACCCAAATAAAGTTGTAATAGCAAAAAATTATGTACTGGGACCTTGTTTGGATATTGTGTACTTGTCCTAAAATACAACTAAGAATTTTTTAAAATTAAAACTATGTTTTTAGGTTTGAAATAATAGTTTCAAATATTAATATTTAGGAAATGAATAACACAGTTTTAATAAATCAGCTTGCAAGGATATCTCTCTAACCCTAACCCTAGTTCTATTTTTTAGTAATTTAAAACTTCTATAATTTTTGTAGATCACCATATTTTTATAGTATATTGTCTTATTCATCTTCTTAGATAATATTTCAATTTTATAATAATTAATAATTAATTTAATTTACATGATTAATTATAAGGATAAACATTTTAGTGAACCCACTTTTATAATAGATCATTGATTATAGTGTTTGTTGATTTTTTATCTTAGTGTTTAAGTTTAATTCAATAAATTTGTAACACTAAAACAATATATTTTTCAAAGTTGGATATTATCGATAACATAATGATTCATATTTATTTTACTTTGGAGTTATCCAACACTAATTTTTTTCTAGTCACCTCAAATAAATACTAATATCTTGATTTCGAGTTGAATTTTGTTGTTGTCCTCTCTAAAAATATTTTAAATTTATTTTTCATTTAGTTTTTTTTAATTTTTTTTAATTTTATAAACTATATTTTGGTAGTTTTAAAACTACTAAGCTACTATCTTGAAGGGTCACATGGTGTTATTTTTGCAGACTTAATGGCGTGAGGTAATTACCCTAATACTCATAGCCATAGTACATATATAAACATAAAAATTACTTTCCATGTGCCTCATAGCATAAATGAATGCTTAGGATCCCCTTGTTTACACTAATTATAAGTTTTACCATCAATTTGATTATGTAGTACACCAGTAAATGATTATCCTCAAGAACTTACTCTTTTTTTACCCCCAAAATTAGGTTTAGTGGGTTATGGATATGGTTCTACCTCCATAGTTAGTGCTTTGAAATATTGGGTTGACACCTTATAGTGGATGAACAAGTGTCTTTGAGATCCTACAAATCATTCAATATCCTTATCTAGATCACCTTTTGATCCTTAATGTTTTCTTGCACTATCTTCTTAGATCATAGATTTTATTAATTTATTTTACATTCTATTCTCTTTGTATCATATTATATGCCTCTAAGGTGTAGTGGTAAATTAAATGGTACTCATTTTTCATATATGGATCTCCATTTGGTTTCTTTTTCTATGTCCGATAATGATGAAAATGAAGTTTTCATTAAAAATGATACTGATAATATTGAAGAGGAATATGATAATGACGTTGAGACAAACATGGAAACAAATGAGATTAAATAAATGGATAAAGAGCAAGTGAAAGTGTTGTCTAAATTATGTCAAGGTCTCCAAAAATATCCTCATAAGGTGAACAATATTTTTAGCATATTTATTGAATCAAAATTTGAGCATCAAGCCAAATTAGCCTCCTCATCCTCTCAACCTTTTTCATTTTTTGTTCTAAATAACCCCACCCTAAATGTTTATACTTATACCATTGAGTCTATTCCTATATATTGATCCTTAGTCACTTCTACCACTTTTGATATCTAATCATCTCATTCTTTCCCTCAATTATCCATGCCTATGACTACCCATACTACCTACACTAATCCCATTACTACAACTAGTACTTCTCTTGAGTAATCCCTTATTCTCTTGAAATCTAAGTTAGATAACATTGTGCAAAAAATTACTCATGCTACTCTTTCCTTCGATTACGGTACCTTGTTTCATAACCATTTGCTTCATAAAATTTCACTCTACCCTCTTCTACTTGGATTTGTGGCTCCTAAGATTCCTCTTTATGAAGGCAAAGGTGATCCTAAGCAACATTTGTAGGCTTTTCATGTGTATTTTATAGATTATGAGGATCATGACAAATTGTTGACCATGATATTTCTAAGAATACTTAAGTATTATGCTCTTTAGGTGGTTCTATGATCTTCTTCATCAATCAGTTATAACTTTCAACCCTTAAAAAAATCAAATATTGGCATATTTTGTATCAATATTGGTGATAAATTTCCTTTTTCTAAAATATAAAATCTCAAACAAGTTTCAAATTAAATAATTAGTGAGAATGTTCTAAGGTACACGACCATGTTAACTGAAATGTCAAATTAGATTCAAGACATTTTCACTCAAATATTACTTGCTCCTCTTCAAGAGTCTATAATGTTTGATAAGTTTAATTCATTTGATAAGATATGTCATATAATTAAGGAACACGAGGTCAAATTTATTACACTGACAAAATTAAAGTATAGCTCTAACGTTCCTTCTACATCAACTATCAAGTTTCAAGTTGACACCAATTATGAGACAAAAACTATGGAAAAAATGAGGCTAAACTTACAATAAATTTTATATCTCAATGAAGACAACAATTCTAATTTCAAACTCCTCCAATGAGCTAATTTTAAAATCTACATTCAACTCCTCATGTGTTACTAAAAAATCTCATTGGATTTCATCTCACTATACTTTCTCCACCATTTGAATTACATCTTTGTAGACCTCAATATAAAATACTTGATGGAAATGCATTTTTTGAATAACATAGATATGTTGGGTACTCAACTAATATATTTATGAATATTAAGAATAAAATAAAATATCTCATTGATAATAATATTATTGATATTGGTATACCTACCGAATAGGTTAAGCTATGATAAAATGAGAATGGAAAACTAAAAATCTATCAATATCTTTTTCTTGATCATGGGGCACAAGACAAAAAACAAAATTATGAATATAATGTTCATGCTCCTCTATATTCATATGGACATCCAATTTGAAACATCATTAGTAAAACTAAAACCAAGTTATCATCTCTCCCATCTATATTATATTTTATGATTCTAAAATTGTTGATGATGATTCTAACAGACATGCATTATTTACTAGAGCATATATTGACATCTAACCTACTCATACTATTAGGATAAACAATGGATCTTGTGAAAATGTGTGCACTATAATAGTTTTACATTCTCTTAGCTATATATAAAAGGATATACAAAATACATCTATAGTGGTGAAGGCATTTGATGGCCAATCAAAGACACTCTTAGACTTAGTATTTTTTCTTTATAAGTGGGACCTCTCATACTACTCACTTATTTATTATTGTTATTAAGAACATGCATATTTTATATATTATTGGGAATACCTTGTGTACAACAAAATAGAGCAATTTATTCTATAGTTGAAAAGTGTCTAAAGTGTATTCATGTTAATAAAGTGGTTAAATTTTTAGGCATTCAATATGAATATCCAATAGAACATATGATACTTACTCCTCTTAAACAAAATTTAGTTGGTATAATTATTGAACAAATTGGTAATGAATTAGTCTATACTACTATTCAGGATAATGATTCACATTCAAAGATGTGTACTCCAAATGTATTTTTTTAATCCATTCACGAGTATGATCATATTTTAGTTTCATCACCTACTAATGACCATGAAGATATTTAAGTTTTTGCATCTATTGTTAAGATTTACATTATTACATATAAGCATGATCAATTTAGAACATAAAATTAAAATATATTCTCCCACATAGGTATAATTTTTTACATCATCTACTCTCATGTATGTGGGTAGAGGTATTGAAAAATACTTGAGAAGTGATTCAGAATGTTATTTTATAACACATGGTTCTTCTTTAGATTCAAAAATGTATACAATTGGCACTACTTTTATGGCACACGAGCTTGATTCTTATTATCATAGAGTTGGGTACACATATTAAAATCTTATTGATGAGATCATTGGTTAAACATAATTTAATACTAATTAATTGTACATAGATTCCTTGTTTCTCATCTTCTATCACTTATTCCTCTACTTATTCTAGCCTTTGGCCTTATTTTTTTTTTAAATTTTGGGGCACTTTCTCATTTATTTTCTTTAACCCAATTCAAATAATCAAAAATAACCATCTTACTAAGCTTTAAATATACATATATTTTAATTTCCCTCCCCTTTTAATTTTACAGCCATGATTCTTATTTTTATATGCATAGTTTCTTTTAACTTTCCATTATGCATGAATATATTTTTAAATATGAAAAAAATACAAAAACATTCATATATTCTATAAATACCAAAAAAATAGATTATTTTTAGAAAATAAAAAATCAATAACTTTAATCATATTTTCATGTTGTTGGATACATATTTGATTATGTCATATATCTTTCTATTTCAGTATATGGGTTAAATTACAATATTCCATCCCACTAGCCAGCCAGAAAAATAGTAAAAAATAAATCCTAAATAATTCTTAATGATTTTTAGAAAAATTATAAAAATGTATATGCAATAAATATTTGTATATATAGTCTAAAACATATTTTTTTATTAATTTTAATGACCCAAACTCAATATATTTTGAGGATAAGATGAAAGTGTATGTGGCCTCTTTATACCAAAAAGTAGGATAAACTATTATTCTTTGACCCGTATAGTATATTTTAAATACATAATTGTTCTCACAAGTTATGTGAACATGCAATAGGACAAATTTAATAGTTAAAAATAGTCCTCATACACAAAAAAATGCTTTTCTAATCATTTTTTTAATATACAATCAATTTAGACAAAGTCACAACAACCAAAAAATAACACACTATGCACATATCCCTATGAATTTTTTGCTCTCTATTTTCAATTGTAAAATAGTCATAGGGAATTATTACAGAGTTTTTTAACATAGAAATGAATGCACATTCTTATATAACTCAAGTTTCAAGATAAGGCATACTTTTAAAAGGTTTTAATGCTGGTCAAACCTTTCAAATAACAACCTTGCTTTGTTGGGGGTATCATATTTTTATATACAAATAATTTTGATCCAAAACTCAAACAAAATCTTTGGTTGAAAGATAATTCAAGAAACAATAACAAGACAATTCAAATAATGCTATCTCTGAGAAGAGATGTTTTATTAATCAAATTTGCAGACCCAAACATATGCTTATCTCTGAGAAGAGATGTTTGATTTCCATTTTAGGATACATCTTCATTTATATATGTTTTTAAGGTGTGGGGAGGATGTGGAAGGTCACCAATATCGAGGGAGATGAATTGGTTTGAATTCCATGATTTATAGCAATACAAAATTTGATGAATTATTATTTTTAGAAACTTACTATTTTTAGACTGCACTACTAAAATTGAAATTTGGGGCACTATAATTGGGTTTTATAGGGTCAAAATTCATAAAGAAGAGATAAATTCCATCTCTCCATGTTCTCCTCATTATTAGATTTCTAACAGTTCAAATGACAAGTCAATTGGAGCTAGGGTGCAAAAGTTATGGCTCCCAAAAGTTCCATCATCAATTGGAGTGGATCCGTCACTTGAATTGTCACCTGAATTGTTACTTGGATCATTCCTCCCTCCTTGAGAAGCAATGTTCCCCATTGCATCAAGATTTTTAATCAAGTGTGGAAATTGTGCATTGATTTGATTCTCAATGCATACTTGGAATGGAATGTGATTTATGGAACTATGCAGGGCTCGATTGTTCACCATTTCTATTTGACCATCAGTCTATGGATGGATGGTCATGAACTTCTTCATCTTGGTATCTATTTGATTCTGTTGTTGTGTTGTTTGTGTAGTCAAGGCTGCAACATTGGCCCTTTTATATTCTTGTGGCTTGACCACCATGAGAACAAATTTATTGGTACTAATCAGAGAGATAGATGTGGAAGGTGGTACCTCTGGTACCCTGTAGCACCATGTTCCTAAAGTGAGAGTAATCCTTCAAGTTCTTGATTCATAGATGTCATTTCGATCATACATGAATGGCTAACCAAAGAGTACATCATAAACATCTAGATTGACCACATCACATAAGACCTCATCTTGGAAAGGTTTTATTGCATATGAGAGAAGACATTGGTGGGTGACACGAAGGTTTCTCCCTGGACTCAACCATCCAATACTCTATGGTTTTAGGTGAGGCTTCATGGACATATTTAGGATTTTCACAAAATTAGCAGAGATTAAATTCTTTTGACTTCCACTATCAAGAATGAAATGCAAAGGCTTACCTTTCACCCATAATTTAGAGTGAAACAACCTTTCCTTGTCATCTAGCCTCTCCTTGTGGGTCTATTTTGAAGTAATAATGGCTTCAGGCTCAAAATCTATAATCTCTTCTTCAACCTCTTTGACTATAGGGTCTATATGAGGTAGAGCAGTGGATGTTGAGGATTGTGACTTAGAAAGTAGGGACTTGATGGCTCGACATTCTTCTTGGGAGTGAGTTCTAGATTTGTGATAATCACACCACTTCCCAATATTTCCTTCCTTTTGCTTCTAATTTTGGCCTCATGTTTGACCTTCTTTGTCACTTTTCCATTTTGAAGGTTGACTCTTTATATTCATTCTTCCATGCTTCTATTCAATCTTTACTGCAAACTTGTATGCTTTACCAAGGGTTTCCAAATTGAAGATTTCCATTTCTCCCCATATGTACCATTATAGTCCACCTAGTATTTGAGAACCTTGTGTTTCTCACTTTCTTGGATGCCCAATCTCATAGATAGAGAATGAAAAATGTCAGTGTAATCCTGAATAGACTGTTCCTTACCTTAGAAAAGTTGTTTCCACTCTATATACAGATCATCATATGCTCCAATGGGGTAGTATTCTTCATTTACAACTTCTCTGAAATCATCCTAAGTAGGTTCTATCTCAAGGCCAATATCATCTGCACTAAATCTCTTTTTGTACACTTCCCACCAATTTTTGACAGGCAATGATGCTTTCAAAAGAGCAAAAGTGATCTTATCTTTATCGGTGAATTTATTTATAAGAAAATAAGATGACAATTGATCCAACCAATTTTCTACTACATCAGCATTGATTTTTCCTTCAAATGCAGGGATATCAAAATTCACCTGAACCTTGAAGGTTGTTGGGGCACTAAAAGGATGTGGGGGTGCAGATGAGGAGCCAAAATTTCTCATCAATATTTGTTGGAGAATTTTAGAGAATTATTGTAGCATCTATGATTGCTATTTTTGTAGGTCTTCATTCACCATTTCCTTGAAAGGATCAGATGTCTCAATGTTGTCTGCCATTTGAAGTCATTTGGAGCGAATAGGTGGACAGTCTGCTAGTTCTATTTTCCACCTTGTCCTCAAGATCATACACTCTAAAGACAAACTACTTTGATACCACTGATCCAAAACTCAAAAAAAGCTGTGGTTGAAAGATAATTCAAGAAACAATAACAAGACAATTCAAATAATGCTATCTCTGAGAAGAGTTGTTTTATTGATCAAATTTGCAGACCCAAACATATGCTTATCTTTGAGAAGAGATGTCTGATTTCCATTTTGGGTTACACATTAATTTATACATGTTTTTAAGGTGTGGGGGGGATGTGGAAGGTCACAAATCTCAAGGGAGATGAATTGGTTCGACTTCCATGATTTACAATAATACAAAATTCGAGGAATTACTATTTTTAAAAACTTACTATTTTTAGACTGCACTACTAAAATTGAAATTTAGGGAACTTCCATTGGGTTTTATGGGGTCAAAATTCATAAATAAAAGATCAATTCCATCTCACCACATTCTCCTCATTCTTATCTTTCCAATGGTTCAAATGGCAAGTCAATTGGAGCTACGGTGCAAGGTTATGGCTCTCAGAAGTTCTGTCATCAATTGGAGTGGACCTGTCCCCTGAATTGTCACTTGAATTATTACCTAGATCAACTTTATAGGTTTTATTTATCCACAACCTCTTTTCCATTTTGATATATAAATGAAAATACACTCTTTAATATTTCATCCTATCTTTAGATATGTCCTAATGAATATTATACTTGTATAAACTGAAACATAGATACATATGCTTAACCTATTATAGCTTGATTTGTTATATGTTTCTACCATATTATTATTTCAATTTCATAACATGGATAAAAAATTATTCAATTATTTTATGTGTCAATTGGCCTTGTGTATGTTCAACACACGCCTTACTTATAAGGCACAAAAATGCCTTGTGTGTGTGGCCTTTATCTTTATATATTTTTGCAACATTTTAATGTCAATTTTATTCAAACATTAGGCTCAATGTGTGATATCTATGAAAAAATGTAACACTCTTTGTGAAATATTACATGCCTCTCATATGCAGCATTTAGGCCTTATTGCATGAAAACTATGTGACTTTGCTTACCTGTTTACTATTTAGATATTATGGTGCCATGATGCTTATGATTTAATACCTTGTATCTACTTAACTATTTATGGTGCCATGATACATATGATGCACATAATATCTATGTGATTATGAATCTAAATTTTTAATATATTATGTTATTAAAAAATTTCAAGTTATTACATACTTCATTCTTTACTAAAATGATATATCAACTTTAAATAAAGCAAATAAACTAGAATTTTTTTTCAAATGCTTCAATGTTCCTTTATAATATTTCAATACAAATTCCTTATATGAAAATGCTATTACATGCTTATCTATCTTTCACAAATGCTCTCACTTTTTATATTGAGACAAGTAATTTGAAATCAATATACCTCATACCAAAAGGGGGAATCAAAATGGGATTTTACAAGCATTACATTTTCATATTTTCTAACTTACAATGTGTAAAAATAAGAATTTTTAGATAATGGGGGCATCCAACTTATTTATGCACTCCACTCATCTAGCTACTTGATCATAAACACACTTGTATGAATACAATTACAAGGATTCAAACAATTTTTAAAAATATTAAATTTGGTACTCTATATAGTATAGGGGCATGATATTAATTCATGACCAATATGCTACTTTGAAAAAATCATATTTTCTCTTTTTTCAAAAATCTAGTATCAAGTTTCAAGAATTTATAGTTCAAATATAAGTCCCTCTGCAATGGTGTGATTTATATTTTGAAATTGGACCAATGTTTGAAATTAGTGATGTTTCATGCCTTGATTTCACTTTAGAGAGTCATTTATTGGTTCATGACTCTTCTCTTTTAGTTCAACAAGTGGACCACATGAGAGATTAATGTCACTCAATGCATGGTTGCACTTTGGTTAACCACTTTTTTGGTTCCCATATCTTCACAAATTAAAGACTAAACTATGAGGGTTTGATCATATATATTTCCAACTCAATCATATACACTAATTTTTCAAATTGAGACTTGATTGATCTCAATTTAGAGCTTCTCCACATGCCTCAATAAGCGGGCATGTACATCTCCATTACAAAGATAAAGAGTGTATAAAAAATAAATTATCACATTTCCTTTACTATATTAGTTTATGCATTCCTATAATAAAGGGGGTGGAAGAGGGTGGATGTAGACATTGAAATTTAATCAATAAATGTTTGATAATGTTTGTTCTTGGCATCTTTACCTTACTTTGCCAACTCATTATTCTGATAACCATTTATCTATATGAAAGCCTTCAAAGTATTGAATATTTTAAGAACATATTCCATAAATTATATAAATTATTCCTATTCACCCTTAATTAATATATACTTCATTATTATTCTAGTGTCATAATCCTTTGTTTATTCTGGACAAGTGTGCACTAGACAGATAGGGGTCTATTGTGCACCTGCCCACCAATGTGGAATTATTTACAATACTCAAATTGCTACTTTTTCAAATAAACATGTTTCATAATGACTCCCATTCACATGAAAATAGTTTTATTATCAATAAAAATCCTAATATTATTTTATAATATCACATCCACTATATCACTTAAACCCCTGATTACTCTACATAACACTCCCTTGCATAGGAAATTTGAAAAGCATATTATTATTCATCAAATCACCATCCTTTGTCAAGTATTATAATCAAAATTTATTGTTTTAATTATATGATCTTCCCAATAAGGATAACTACATCTACCTAAGGTCCATTCAAACTATGTAAGTGTAATCATCTAAAATTGACACTTGAGTGAGCTAAGAGTGCTACTTGAGACCACTCATTATTATATTAGACTCAAATCTATAATAAGGTTTATTTAGACACTTACTAAACTTTTGTGTGGGCCCTACACATCTGTAAACATCTCAAAATCAATTCTAGACCCTTCTTTAGGCATTCAGGCCCTCATTGCCTTAAGTTTTACCACTAGACACTAGTGTCATTAGTGGATAATAATTATAAAACACTAATGTCTTATTTGGGTGCTATTGTTATTTTCCCTCTTCTAAGCTCCAATGGATATATTTTCAATTCTTAAAGAACATAAGGTCATCCTAGACCTATTTCAAATCACATGTAAGCACTAGATCTATATATATATATATATATATATATATATATATAGACACACACACACACACACACACACACATGAATTTTATCCCTTTATCCATTAGATAGAAATTAGATGCAAATACATAAAAAAGCTCAGAACAAGTTGTATAAAATCAAGGTTATCAATCCCAATATATGAATTTTATCCTTTTATCCTTATAGATATAAATTAGATGAAAATACACACACACAAGCTCAGAAAAAGTTGTACAAAATCAAGGTTATCAATCCCTATTTTTCCCTACTTTTGCATACATTCAACTACAACCTTCCTAAGCTCAAGATACTCAAATTTATAGTCTCAACAATAACTCAAATCACTCAAATTGGCATTCATACTAACTTTACTTTTACTTTCATGATATTTAGGTGGGGAGAACTACATTAGGATTAATCCCTCATCAGAGTATTGGTATGTAGGAAACTCTCATCACATCAGGGTGTTGAGGATGTCTAACCTACCCAAATAACACCACACATTTACTATTTATGGCAATTCAAATGCTCTAATCACATGGAGGTCTAGGTTTTACATATGAAATTAGTCATAACAGGTTATAGATAAAGAATCAAGATTTGTCCACACACGAACAAGCTTAGTAAAGTCTGACATAGGTTCTCTTAAAAGCTCAAAATAATTATTATACAAAGAAAAATAGTGCCATAAGTAGACACTTGCACCAAAATTCTATTTTTAGGGTAGTGAATTATTAATTAGGAGGGTTTTGACACTTGGATCATATTTGCAAGACTCAAGCTATTTCTTATACTAGTTTTCAACCTCCAAATCATTTATCTCAGTAAGTTTCCATCTAAGTATTCATTTATCTCCTTCATTGATAACATTAAAAATATCAGTTTAGATCACTTCTTTCAAAAATTAATGGCTATATTTTATTCATATTTTATACCCTGATTTATTGTACTCAAACCCTTTAATAACTTAGGGCTTAAACTCCATCACCCTAAAAAGTTAATTTATTTGGTGAACCTAACTTACTTTGAATACTACCCAAACCATATCCTTAGATGATCTTAGGGTGTTTATCCTTTTATTTTATATGTTTAGATATTATTTCCAAAATATTAGATTTATTTTAGTAATTAATTCATGCAATCTTTCATAGATTAAATTTCTTTAAAGGTTAAAAATATAAAATTATTTTTTTCCTACTTTCTAACCTACAATGTCAAATTCAATAACTGATTCAATGAAACTGATAAGAGATAATTATAAGATTTCATTTCCAAACACTCAGATATTCAAGATGACTTTATCAATATTAATTATAAATAAATTTAATAATTAAATAATGATCAATCTTTTAATCCCCTAGACAATAATATTGTTACACCTACCTTGGGGGAAACTCATCCTATACAAAAAATTATTATAATTTGATAACCCTCAAAAATGGTAATACCTCCTATGGCTAGTTCTTCCTCTCTATATGCACAATCCCTTGTGAATGAGATCCATGATCTATAGGCCAAGGTGTTATATCTTTATATCCCATGTCATAGATTCTCATGTTCTTCTACACACACCTTTAGTTCAACACATAGTAACAACCCTTTTGCCATCTAGATTTGTGGCACCTAATCTTACTTTGTATGATGGTAAAGGTGAAATAGAGAACCATATATGAGATTTTCATGCAACATGTTTAGAATATGTGTCCAATTATTGGATCATTACTAAGTTTTTCCCATGTAGTCTATAAGACTATGCCTTACAATGGTTCTATGATCTTCCAAATTAGTTCATCACTACATTCAATCCATTGGAAGATATGTTTTTGACACACTTTTCAATAAAAATCAATAATAAGTTTCATATTCTTAAGTGGCACAACTTCAAAAAAATCCAATGATCTTATAGCAAAATATGACTAGCCTCATAGCAGATAGAGAGCTCAAAGACATATTCAAACAAAGTATACTACCAACATTACATGAGGAAATATTATTGAATAAGTTCCCAACATTGATAGATTTATGACACATAGTGAAAGAAGGGAAGTTAAGTTTCTCTCTATTGGAAAACTAAAGTAAATAACTAGATCAAATTAAACTAATAAGAGTTTTAATAATACTCTATGAAAGCTGAAACCTAGTGAAAATAATAATGATCAAAAGGTCATAGTTAATGCAACTTCAGAGCCACCTCCTCACTTGGTTTTATCATCTCTTACATAGATATTCTTCAAAAATATTTCAAAATTGTCATCACTTGTTTAAAATAGATCTTGGAATGCAATGTCATACCTCTCCCTCCTATCAAATAGGTTGATATGACTAGGCCTATTCTAAAGAGATATGATTCTAATGCATTCTAAAATTATCATAGGCAACTTGGACATATTAAAAATAAATACATTATTTTGATACATAAGAAATAGGACTTGATAGAGGCCAATATCATTGATGTGGACACACCTATAGAGGTACCTAAAGTTTAACCAATGGAAACTAAAGCATTAAAAATATTTTTAGATCCATTTATAAAATATACATATAATGAGGAAGGAGGCACTTTAGGTGTTTATTAGATATATCAGGATCATTTACCACTGGCATCCTATCATAATACTATAGAGGATACTCACCCCCTACATAATATCATTGGGATATATCCTACTATAGTGCCAACTAGACCACTCATCACTTTCTCAAAGTAAGAGATTATCGATGATGATTTAGATTTATATTCACTCTTTGTATGAGTCTACACTGATTATCATCCTATTCAAACTGTCATGATTGATAATGGATAAAGTTTAAAACTTTTAGAATATTCAAAGTAGGACATTTATGTGTGTTGAGTGTGGATCCCTTTGAGGCTATCACATGACCTTCATGGAATGTTTTGGGGGCTTAGATAATTCCACAAATGTGGGGAGTGCATTTTTCATGTACTCCACATGTGATTAGAATATTATTATTATTTTTTTAATAATTTCTATGGTGACTTCCATGTTTTGTGGAAGTGGGACTGAATTCCTTATTTTAGGGAGTTAATTGTTAAATATTTAATTTCCATGTTTATTAGAAGGGGAATTGAATTCCTTGTTTTAAGGAGTTAGTTGTTATTAGAAGTGGGATTGACTTCTTTGTTTCAAAGAATTAATTATTATCTCATTGTATTATAAATTGTGTAAGCCTTTGGTGGAGGAGAGATAAGGATGGCATGTTCCTTCTTAGAAGGGCATGTGGATAAGCTTGATTGGGTGAAAGATGGTATGTTTTTTTGTGGATAAGGCCATCTTGGATAAGCATAGCATGTTACTTCCTCTTGTGGATGATTTCTACCATATTTTTTTATATACAAGTGGTGGTGTGACTTTGTAGATATGATAGAGTGAGATGTTTATTTTATAGGGTGTGGTATAGTATCTTGTGGTGTGATTTTATATAGGTACATGTGTGGCATAACATCTGTGGATTGTTGCTAATAGACATCCAATTTAGATCAACAATTTAGAGAATTCTTTTGTGAATTCTTGAGGAGATATTCAATCTCTATGAGAGGTTCTCTTTGGAGAGTTTGTGCTCTTGTTTTGTTATAATTTTATTGAGGATTTTCTTGGTGGATGTAGCCTACATTGGGTGAACCATGGTATACCTATGTTATGTGTTATTGTTGGCTTTTTACTTTATCAATTATAACAACACTTAGTGTGATTTGAGGAATTGATTCCATGATGCAATTAGTGCATAGGTTAATTTTACACATTTAAAATATGGTTTATGTGTTTTAAATTCTGATTTTATGGTGGATTATTTCTAATTTGAATTCATTTAATTCTTAAAAATTGGTATTAGAGTTTTGGTGGTGTTTTTTTTTGAAGTGGTAAATTACAAGAAGGGTTATTAGCATAAGTGGGAGCTATGGGAGAAGACATTAGATTTAGAGTTGAGAAATTTGATGAAAAAATTTTTAGTTTATGGAAAATGCAAATGGAAGATTACTTGTATCAGAAGGAAATTCATCTCCCCTTGGAGGGGAAAAAAGGATAACCTATAACCATGAGTGATTTTGATTGAACATTGCTTGATAGGAAGGCATTGGGAGCCATACAGTTATGCCTTGCATCTTCTATTACATTTAACATTTCAAATGAGAAAACTACAAAGGATCTCATGGATAAACTTGGATAGTTGTATGAGAAACCCTCTACTTCAAATAAAATATTTTTTTATGAAAATATTGTTTAATATGAAAATGTCTTAGAATGGTTATATTGTTAGTCATTTAAATGATTCTAGTATAGTTGTAAGTATGCTCACTTCTATTGGAATTAAATTTGATGATAAAGTTAGAGATTTTCTGATTTTGTGCTCTTTACCTAATAGTTGGGATAACTTCATTATGGCTAAGATTAATGCAATCCTTACCAAGGGAAGTTTAAATTTTGAAGATGTTATAGGTGTGATTCTTAATGAGGAAATGCGAACAAAGATTATTGCTAAATCATCTTCAGGGAATGATTTGACTATTGAAAATAGAGGGAGGTAAAAATAAAAAATAAAAATAAATCATGGAAAGTTAAAGGGTAGATCTAAAGCCAAGATGATATGATGGCATTGCGGGAAGAGTAAACACTTAAAGAAGGAATGTTAATCACTTTAGGATAAGAAATGTAATAAAGAGGAAATGAATGAGGTAAATGTGACATTAGGTAAATCATGTAATGATGCCTTAATTCTTTTTCTGGATATTTTTTTGAAGTCTTCGGTATTATATTTAGGGGTTTCTTTTCATGCCACCCCACATAGGCATTATTTTACTGATTATGTTTAAGATAATTTGGAACATGTTTATATTTGTGATGATTAACCATGTGAGATAGTAGGGAAAGGTTGTGTTTAGGTGAAAATGTAGAATAGGAACACATGGCTACTTAAGGATGTTAGACATGTGCCTATGTTGAGATGGAATTTGGTTTCAATGGGACAATTAGGTAGTGAGGGATGTTCGGTAATGTTTAATATAAATTCTTTTAAAATTACTAAAGGTTCTCTTATGATTTCAAGAGGTACAATAAATGGTACATTATATTTGACTACTAGTGTTGATTCTTGTGGTTTAGTTACTGCAGATGTTAATGCAACTATGTGACACTATAAGCTCAGTCATATGAGCCAAAAGGGCATGGAGATATTAAAAGACAAGTTACCTAGACTAAAATAAATTGATTTAGACTTCTGTAAGGACTATGTGTATGAGAAACATAAGTTAAGTTCTTGAAAGTTAGACCCACAAATAAAGAGCATAAGTTAGAGTTTGTAGATTCAAATATATGGGGACCAACTCAAGTATCTTCTATTGGTCATTCTAATTATTATGTCACTCTTATTGATGATGTAACTAAAAAAGTTTGGGTTTATTGAATTAAAAGAAAATATGATGTATTTATGACTTTTAACAAGTGGAAAGCTTTGTTTGAGAATGAAATAGGTCTCAAGTTGAAATATCTTAGATAAGATAATGGAGGTGAGTATTGTTGTAATGATTTCTTTGATTATTGTTATAACAATGAAATCCATAGGCAAAGGATGGTTCCAATAACTCCATAGTAGAATGGGGTATCTGAAAATATGAACAAAACAATAATAGAATGTGTTAGGAGTATGAGGTTACATGCAAGGTTGCCTTTATAGTTTTGGGAATAAGTAGTTATCATGGAAATTTATCTAATTGACAGAGGACATTCAATGCCTTTAGATGGAAGCATTCTTGAAAAATCTTAGTTTGGTAAGAATGTTGATTATTCTTTTCTTAGTGTCTTTGGATGTGAGGCTTTTGATATTGTTAAGAAAGAGGATAGGACCGAATTAGATTCAAAATTAAAAAAAATACACATTTTTTGGTTATGGTGAGGATGACTTTGGTTTCCATCTATGGACCATTAGAGATAAGAAAATATTTTGGTCTAGAGATGTATTCTTTAATGAAATATTCATATATAAGAATCAGTTGTAGGAATAGAAATAGGAATAAGAATAGAAAGAGTACACAATATTGGATGACATTACGAATGGCAAAGTATCCAATGAATTAGTTTAGGAACCTTTTACATTAAGGTCTTCTAGGGTAAGAAGAACACTTGAACATTTTTCTCATTCTTTAAATTATTTATTACTCACTAACAATGGATAACTAGAGTGTTATGAGGAAGTAATTCAAGTAGATACCAAGAAGAAGTGGGAGTAAGCCATGGGTGAGGAGCATAGATATCTCATGGAGAACCAAATGTGGGATTTGGTAAGTCTACCTAAGGGAAAGAGAGAATTGACAAACAAGTGGGTATACAAAATAAAAGAAGAAGATGAAGGGAGAAAAAGGTATAAGACCAAAATGGTGGTCAAGGGGTTTCACAAAAATTAGGTCTTGATTTTTGTTGGGTGAATATTTTGTCATCAACTAACTGGCAGCAAAATGGTTATATCAACCATAGCATAAGGAGATTTATACAGCAAAATGGATGTGGTGACCACAGCCAGAATGGGGCAAATCTCTCCTCTCAGCAAGGAGAGGTTCCTTATAACTATAAAATACTAATATAAGCTGAAAATAGACATAGGGGTGAAATCATACCATCCATCTCTCTTTTTCTAGAGATGATGTTCACAGAATACAGGAGAATTCTGGTGTAATTACTAAAGGCACTTCTCTTCTTTCAGAAATGATATTCA
This sequence comes from Torreya grandis, assembly GCA_037957365.1. Lineage (NCBI taxonomy): Eukaryota > Viridiplantae > Streptophyta > Pinopsida > Cupressales > Taxaceae > Torreya > Torreya grandis. The sequence continues at coordinate 45,344 of JARHVA010004659.1, forward strand.
ACAAACAATAAGAATTCTTCCTGGGCAGTAACTGGATCCACAAGAAACCCATGAAAGCATAAAGTCTTTCATTGTTTCTCCTACTGAATGAGGACATAGGACACTATAGAGTGAAGTGTAGCCCAAAGTATCCACCGCAAACTACAACAGAGTGAAAGATAACGAAGGATAAGGAGAAATCAAAGTTTCTTCAGTATCCTTTACACAAAACATAGACTGAAGGCAATTATGGTAGCACAAAGTCTCACACAGTCAACTTCAGGACATCTTCCAGCTTATTTCCATTATTCTGCTTATTTAATTCAATGGACAAGACTGTATTTAGGAAAAAGACATAAGAATGATTTCCTAGATAACATAAGCTATTTCAACACAAAGTCTGAAAGGTCACTTGCATTCTCATTCACTTAACAAAATATGATTAACAGTCTGAGCTCAAATTCTCAAGAATGCCTTTCAATTTGGGTAGAGCTTCACTTCTAATAATAGAGAGATCACTCTAATACAAAATGAGAGATTACAATATATATCATTCAAAGAAAGACTTGGGAACTTGTTTTCATGATGTTGTCCCCAAAAAATGGCTACTCATTTTTGGGACAACCTATAGATTAAAATCCTCTCTTCCCCTTTCAAAAATTGTTCTGAGCATTCAGGGTCAAAGGCTTCTATAGGTGGTTTCAGTCAAACAAATCAGTTTTTCAACACTTAGTCATTTTTCAAGACTATTTTAGTGCCTTCATTCAAACAGAGATCTCCATCGACAAACACCAGTAGCAGGTTCAACGGGTTAACGGTTCAATGGCTCGATTCAACCAAGCAGTTCAATGCTTTATTTGACTCAGGTGGTTCATTCCCTTTGTTTCAGCATCTTTTGGTTCAATGTCTTGGTTCAACGGAATGGTTCATCATCAAAGTTCAAAAAGGTGGCCTTAGTCAAAGGAAGAACCAAACCCGACTAAAGATAAAAGCCTGCAAAAAAGCACCCAATTAAAAAAGACAAAGTGCAGCGGAATACATCACGAATCAATAAAATGAGACAAGTGTTTATATCTTCTATGCAAGAGTGGAAATTTTTGCCGCCCTTGCATCCTTCATGCAAGAGTGTAAATTTTTTCTGCCCTTGCATCCTTCATGCAAGAGCGACAATTTTTACCACCCTTACACGTTCGCCTACTCCTTGACATGCACAGGTGGCAATTTTTGCCACTTATGCACAAGAACTTCTCCAATATGCAAGGGCAAAAATTTTTGCTGCCCATACATTCCTTCTCTCTTCTTCCTCTTCTCATGCACTTTTGTCATGTAAAAGTGCATGCAATTTTGTAATGTGTAATTACATGTGAAAAATTTGGAAAAATATCTCAAAAGTCAAAGATGAGTCATCTTTGACTAAGATATGTTTTGTATTTTAATATTTTATAGTTTTTGAAGGTTTCTACCTATATATAGTGGAGACCTCTTTTGTAAATATATCTCTGATAATTGAGCGCAAAAACTCTGCTGAAATTGAGACACTTCTTAAGACTTTGTGCTCAACTTGTAAATCATATTTTTTTGAATGAATGAGAAACAAGTTTATTTCAGACTTTGTGTTGAAGTTATATGTGTTAATTAGGAAACAGTTCTTATGTCCTCTTTCCTGATAATCTCTTATTTGTTTGATTTAATAAGCAAAGTGGGTGTGTTGATATTATCTGAGGGCATTTCTAAAAGATAGAAGAGAGACTTTGACCTACTTTTATTTTGGTGATCCTTTTATCTTTTGTAGTTTTAGGTGAAGACTTTGTGCTTTGTTTCACTCTACAGTTACGCTTGTTTCAAATCAGTGAAGGAGGCTACAGAAGACTTTATGCTTACGCAAGTTTCCTTGTGAAATTTGTTACTTCAGGTGATTTTTTTCTCTACGCTGGATACCATTCCTGAAAGAAGAGGAATGTTGTTGGCCAATGACCAAGATTTCTCTCTCTTGTTCCTTGTACATCACCTCTAAAAGAAGAGAGGTGGATGTTGTTATACCACCCCAAGTATTATTTTATGCTTAATTATATATACATATAGCGCATAAATATTCATAGGGAACCTCCCCTTGATGAGAGGAGAGATTTACCTCATCTAGATCTGGTAAACCCACATTTTTTTTAGCATAAATCTCCTTATGCTGTGGTTGATATACCCATTTTGTCATCAGTTAGTTGACGACAAAATATTCACCCAACACATGAAATGGCCCATGTTGCATTGAATGTATTAGAAATTTTGTGAAACGGCCATGATATAACAATTTATTAGCCTTGACTTTGGCATTCTAAATCATCTCAAATGTCTCCTCCTAATCATGGGTTGCCTAGTCTTCTTTATGACACTTACACAGCTGTCCATTCAGTTTTACTCAATACAAAAAAATAGGCTGCCCCATGGAGTGTATGTGTTCTCTGAGGTCCACCTAGTGGACTATTCCACCTACTAGAATAACTCTTCTATATATATTTATAGATTTTATATAGTCATTCCCTCTTTCCTTGCCATGTTTTTTCTCTTCTTGGTGATCTGATCTCTCAAGGCTATCTTCTCACTTTCAACTAGCTCCTTCAGCTCCTTTCTTGGCTAGTCACTGAGTTTGTTCTCAGGTTTGAACTCTTTTGAAAATCAACATTTATTCTATCACCATAATTTTGATGTCCACAAGGACATCATTGGTTTCTTGAACCTCTTTGAACCTTTAACCTTGAACTCTTTTGGTTCAAAGTTTCAAAGGTTCAAAGTTCAATAGTTTGGTGATTCAATGTTTTGTAAAGGGTTGCATTTGCTTAGTTTTATTTTGTGCACTCAAGGCATCGTTGATCTAATTTTTTGAACCATTTGGTTAAACCCATTGAACCTTTAAACATTTGAACCTTTTGAAGTTCAATGGTTTAATGGTTTAATGGTTCATTCTTACTCTTTGAATTTATTGAAGATTTGAACTCTTTGAACCATTTTGGTCTTTGAACCATTGAACTCATTGAACCATTTTGGTTCAAGGTTCAACAATTCAACATTTCAATCCAACTCTTTGAATTCTTTTAGTCTTGAAGTCTACTAAAGTAGTTGAACCTTTGAACCTTTCAGGGGTGGGGTTCAATAGTTCAACAGTTCAAAGTGGTTTATTCCAATTCTTTGAAGCCTGCCATTGAGTCTTTTGATTGAACTTTGGTGTTGAACCTTTGATTGAACTTTAGCATTGAACCTTTTTTATTTAAATTCAAAATTTAATCATCCTTGAAATTTTTGGGAAATGCCATCAGTGTTTTGATCTTCCCCTTTAGAAACCCTGCCTATTGAACCTGCGATTTCCTTAGCTAAAAAGGCTTGAGTATTTGAAAAACTTGACTACTCAGAACATTTTGAGATAGGAAGAGACCATTTTGTCATGTAGGACCAAAAATGGTTGACATGTTGTCCACAAAAACAAGTGATGGATTTTGGGAGCAATAGTTGGCTCTAGTTGGGGAACTTCCATCGATTGAAAACTGAAGCAATTAAAGGGAGTAGAATCTAGAATCTCAGTACCTTCATCTATGCCATTAGGCTATGGAGTCATGCTTACCCAAAAATAAAGGCACAAAAAATAGATGAATAAAACAAAATAAAGAAATACTATATAAAAACTATACATATGTACAACTGGACTTATCTGATACTTCAAGGATTGAAGTGCTTTATATGCTGCTCACTGTGAGGCAGAGCAAATGGAGTTCTATCTTGATATTTTAGCAAAAAACTATTTTCACCATTTAAATGATGAATGGAAAATGGGCCTCTCCATAAGGAATCCAATTTTCTATGCATTCCTTTTGGTTCTCTCCTCTTGTCCAATAACAAGACTTGATCTCCAATATGAAAATCATGAATCCTTACTTTTTGGTCGAAGAGTTTCTTCACCAGACTTTGATGTGCAGAAATATGGTCCACCATAGTTCATTTCTCATTAAGTTCAGTCAAGCAGATGATCCTCTTATTGATGTAACTTTCAAAAGTTGAATCTTCTACTACATTTGCCAACTTTAATGTTGGTAATTCCAAGGTGATTGGTATCTCTGCATTCAAACCATATAGAAGCTGAGATGGTGACATACCTATCACCCTTTTGGGTGTAATCATGTCTACCCATAAAGCATCAAGCAATGCCTTATGCCAAGTTCTTTGATTGTTGTCTACCAGCTTCTTAATAATGGTCACCAGGTTCTTGTTGCTTGATTCTGCTTGACCATTTCCTTATGGGTAATAGTCAGAAGAGTGGGAGAGGATAATCCCATAATAATAGTAGAATTGGGTAACCTCATGAGAAGAGAAATAAACTACATTATCTGTTACAATCTTGGTTGGGAATCCAAACTTGGAAATGATGTTTTCCTTGAGGAAATTACATACTACTTTTGAAGTAGCATGCTTGAATGGAATGGCTTCCACCCACTTGGTAAAGTAGTATGTGGCTGTGAGAACATAATCATGTCTAGCACTCAAGGACAGATTTACAACACCAATGAAATCAATTCCCTATTACTAAAAAGGCTCTTCAATTACCACAGGCTTGAGAGGTAGTGTGGCTAACTGGAATTCCCGATGAATTGTTGATACAGCTCGCATCTACGCACCCAAGTGTATAAATATTGAAATAGAGTAGGCCAATAGTACTGGGCTCATAGAATCTTATGAGTAGTCACAGGTGCAAAAAAATGTCTTCCACAAGCCAAATTGTGGAAAGACTCTAGAAGTTTACTCTGTTGCACTTTATCCACACAACGAAGGAATACCCCATCAAGGCTTCTCTTGTACAAACCATTTTCCCATAGGACATAAGTAATGGCTTTAAATTTAATAGTTGTCTTTTCTTTATGAGACAGGTGGGTATGACACTCACCATAGGTAAAGAAATAAGTGATATTGGAATACCACTCATCCGTAGAAGTAACAAAGAGAACTGTAGGCATGTCTTCAACCTTTGTTCCTTCATGCCCTGCTTCCTCTAGTAAGTTATCAGTAATTAATTGGCAGAGACCTCTTCCCCAGACAAGCTTTATATGTTTGATGTTAAAATCAAACTCCTAGATTTTAGAAATCCAATTGCCCCTTCTGGTACTAAAATCCTATTGAGTTAGAATGGACTTCACTATTGTATCAGGCACTATAATGATAGTATGTGAGTTCAGGATGTAGAAACAGAAATGTTTCACTTCCTTGACCATGGCATAAGCATGCTTCTCTATGTTTGAATATTTTAACTCATGAGCCTTGAGAGGACAACTCATGAATGAGATGAGAGATTCCACACCTTCTTTGTTGTGTTGAACCAAAATGGCTGAAAGTGTGTATTCAAAAGCATAGATATATACTATAAAATATTTAGTGTAATCCAAACAAACTAGGATCGGGGCATGGGTGATAGCTTCCTTGATATCTTAAAATGCTAACTTGCCTTCTTCAGTCCAGCTGAAATTAGCTTTACCTTTCATCATGTTGACAATGTGGTGATTTTTCTCTGCGAATTCAAGAATGAACCTTCGTATAAAGTTCACTTTTCCAAAGAAAGAATGGACTGCAGTCTTACTAGCAAGAAAAGCAAGATCTTGGATGGATTTGACTCTTTCTAGGTCAATCTTTATGCCTTCTCAAGACACAATGTGACCAAGAAGTTTACCTTATGTAACCCCAAAAATTGACTTCTTGGGATTAAGAGAAATACCATTTTGCCAACATCACTCCAACACTTGTTATAGATGATGCACATGATTAGGACAATGTTTAGAAAAGACTGTCAAGTCATCAAGGTATACCACAATGAACTTCCCCATTTCATTTTTGAAGGTAAGATCCATCTCTCTCTAGAAGGTGGTGCCAACATTGATTAAGCCAAAAGGCATTCTATGATATGCAAAAGTGCTCCAAGCTGTAGTGAAAGTGGTCTTATGTTGGTCTGATTCACCAAATTCCACTTGATTATATCCCAAAAAATCATCTAACATTGATAATATCTCTATGCCATTGACGATTTGTAGCAGTTGATCCATGATGGGTAAGGGATAGTTGTCTTTTAAATATGACTAATTCAGATTTTTGAAATCAACACAGACAAATTTCTCTATTCTTCTTTCTCACAAGGACTATGTTTGCAATCTAGGTGGAATGATGGATTGGAAAAATAATTCTTGCATTCAACATTTTTTGTATCTCAGAAAGAATAGTGCTTGATATCTTGGGGTTATACTGCCTTTGTTTCTGCTTGTGAGGCAATGACCCAATATTGAGAGGAATTTCATGCTAGATTTATTTAGATTTGAGAGATTTTAGATCATCATAAGAGTATGCCAAAATATCAATGTAATGGCAAAGTAGAGTGATAAATTTGAGTTTTTCATCAGGGGTACAATAATTTCCAATGTTGACCATTTTAGGATTATCTTCTGTACTCAAATTTATTTGATCAAAATCTTTAAAAGATTTTGAATCTATTTGCTATTTCTTGATAAACTTATCATGCTTATCAAAAAGCTTCTCAAGAGAAACTAATCCTTTGGGAATTTTATTCCCTTTGAGCTGGAGGAACTCTTTACTAGTTTTTAAATTTGTTTTGGGAACTAATTCCCATGGCAGAGATTTGATGCATTCAAAATGAAGCTTCTCAAAGATGTCCATCTATTTCAAAAAAGTAATGATTTGGTTGTCATCATTAAATACTTGCCAATGGTTGGCATTATCTGGTACACTCAGTCAAAATACCAACTCAATTGTGTACTTATTACTTTTAAAATCTTGGTGAGGGACCATGAGAGTTGTAGAGATGGCCAATAAATTTGCTCGACTGTTGAATTCTCTAGGCACAACATAAATAGTGAAAGCATTAAAACTTTCAATGTAGTCCCATACTAGATTATGATAATGTTGCAATCTCTCATTTTTGGTTTGATACAGGTTCCTCACCTGACAAACCACCAGCTCAACATCTCCCTGAGCATGAAGAAGTTTGATGCATTTAGCTTGAGCAGCCTTTAATCTGAGCAACATAGATTCATAATCGGTGGTATTGTTGGTGTTGTTGAACTGAAACTTGTATGAGTAGGGAAAAATATCTCCTTGAGGAGATATCAAAACAACTCTAGCTCTAGAATCGATAGAAGAATTGCTACCATCAAATTCAAGAATCTAGACATCATTAGAATTTGATCTTCTTTCAAAATTTTCTTCATTAGGAAGGGAAGATCATTTTTCATTTATATTGTATTCTCCTAATTCTTCTAATGTCTTGTCTAAATTTTTTGGATTGTCACCTAGTAAACTTTCATCTACTGAAATATAAATATCTTTAGTAGATAGAAAGTAATTACCCATGCCTGAATATTTAAACAAAATTTGAGCTTTAGGGGCTGATGTTTGGGTGACAATGTATTTTGATTCCTTTTCAGGAAGTAGCCTTTGCATGATGCCCTTGATAGGTATCCTCACCTTAGATAGGTCCATGCTCAATTCTCCACCCACATCCTTGCAAAAATTTTGCCCAAGTAGAATGCCATAGGAGGTTGGAACATCAGCTACCAGGACTATCATTTTAATTCTTCTATCTGAGAAGGCTGCAAATGCAAATTAGGCATCTTTGATTTGTCCTAGAAGTGGCACTTGTTTTTTTTCCATAGAGAAACATCTCCCAAAGTTTTTAGTCAGCGTGAGACCAAGAGACTCTACCACTTTGGTGGGCATCACATTATCAGAGGTGCCAAAATCTATAATGCAATTGTTCAGCTGATGACCATTTATGAATAGGGAAACATAAAAAGGTTCTATCCTCCTCAGAGGAGTAATGACAATGTTGTTTTGGATGGATGTGTTCTTTAGGGGATCACGAGTCACCTTTGAAACATCTTGTCTTGTAGGGATGGTTTTGTTTTTAATGCATTCAAGTAGCCTATCCAACTGCTTAGGGTTGGCTTGTAAGTATTCAAACTCAAACATTTGAATCTTGGTCCTCCTAGTATGGTTAATTATGTTAAATGACTAAAAAAACTAGAAATAGAGGAAGGAAGTCCATCATTCTAGGTTTTATTAGGAGTGGCACTGGTCTGAGAAATTGAAGCAGAAGGTGCAGGGTTGTTTGAGGTACTTAATTTTTATTGATCACCAGGTCTTTTGATTGGAAAGGTAGAGAAGTCCCTCATTTAGTAATTGAAAGTTTTAGTCGAGATTCTTCCCCTATTTTTCTCTTATCAAATTGTTGAGTTGATTAGTTTTGGGACCTAGTAAAAATGGTGTATGATCCATCAAACACTTCTCCCTTACTTCTAGCTTCATCCTGGTAATTTAGGAAACTGATGTTGGAATCACCAGCTGATTCTTCTTGGCCTTCTACAAAGAGATCAACATCATCTTCTTGGTCCAACTCAGGTTGGAAAGAGAAATCATGTTCAGCTTTATGATAACCAACTACTGAGTTAGCTGGTGCTTCTTTAATGGAAAGCTTCCCCTGTGGGGGAGGAAGATGATTTGGTTGCCCTTGAATCCTGGTAGCATCGCCCTGATATGACTTGTTGGGAAACATCTTCCTTGGTATATCCTAATAAGGAGGAGTAGACATCCCTTGTGCCATTTGATTTTTTAGAGATAGCAATTCATTTGCTAGCTTTTACACTCTAGGATCAGTGGTGCCTGTAGAGAAATTTTTAGAAGATGAAGAATATTTATTTCTATTAGGATCTCTTCTTATCTTTCTTGCCAAGATAAGATCATCTTCAACCTTAGTGACCAAACTCTAAGCTATAGCAAGATCTATGTGGCCAACTCACCTTAACAAGAAACTCACTTCAGGAAGTTGAGAATTGATGAAGAAGCACTTGAGATTTTTTGGTGTCAGCTAAACAATTGTAGGAATCTTGTTCCTCAGCTTGTTAAACTTAGTAATGAAGTCTTGCATAAGTTCATGAGGCTCCTTCTTCATTTGTGTAACTTGAGCTAACAGGGCATGTGCATATTTTATTGGTTTGAATCTAGACTTGAACTTGGCCTTGGGAGTGTTCCAGTTAGTTACTGTTTGAGCCTGCAGATGATAGAACTAGTATGTGGTAGTGCCTTACAACATTTCCACAAATAGTCTAACTGCTATATCTTCATATTCAATGCCTATCACACCACAAGCTATGTAGAAGGCTATAATATGATAATCAAGATGAACTCTCCCATCACCATAGAAATTGAGAAACTTCTTTCTTGAACTTTAGGGTAGTTCATGTAAAGGAGGGGTAAGATTCAGGGGACCAAAAGTATTACCTCAAGGGCCTTGGGCTGCCATGATATGATGATTGAAAGGAGGGATAATAAATCTCTATGGGATATGTATAGACAAAGCTCTGCTAGTAGAAGAAAGAAAATCTTTGCCTGGTATTGGAGATCTAACATTTGTAGGAGGAAAACTCCTAATTCACTGAAGGTGAGATGGTAGAAGAAAAAGATCAAAATTACTCAGCTCCACCAACTCAAATACAGGGTCAACAATACCTTGAGCTCTCTGGCTTTGCATATACCATGAATCTACCAGAGTGTGAAATGGAAATAGAAAAGAATTAAAAATGCGTCAATTTGAAGCTTGAGGCTTCAAATTGCATGTTCTTCCCTAGCAGAGTCACCAAAAACTATTGGTGTGAAGTTTCTCATTCTTCCCCAGCAGAGTCACCAAAAATTGTTAGCGTGAATTTGCTCGTTCTTCCCCAACAGAGTCACCAAAAATTGATGGGTGAATATTTTGTCATCAACTAACTGAAAACAAAATGGTTATATCAACCACAACATAAGGAGATTTATATGGTAAAATGGATGTGGTGACCATAGCCAGAATGGGACAAATCTCTCCTCTCAGTAAGGGGAGGTTCCCTATAACTATATAATACTAATATAAGCTAAAAATAGACACAAGGGTGAAATCATACCATCCATCTCTCTTTTTTTAGAGATGATGTTCATATAATAGAGGATAATTTTGGTGTAATTACCAAAGGCACTTCTCTTCTTTTAGAAATGATATTCAACAAATAGTAGGAATTCTTCCTAGGCAGTAAATGGATCCACAAGAAACCCACAAAAGCATATAGTCTTTCATTGTTTCTCCTACTGACTAAGGACAAAAGACACTGTAGAGTGAAGTGTAGCCCAAATTCTCTACTTCAAACTACAATAGAGTGAAAGATAATGAAGGATAAGGAGAACTCAAAGTCTTTCCATTATCCTTTACACAAAACACATACTGAAGACAATTATGATAGCACAAAGTCTCCCATAGTTAGCTTCAGGACATCTTCCAACTTATTTCCACTTATTCTACTTATTTAATTAAATGGACAAGATTATATTTAGGAAAAAGACATAAGAATGATTTCCTAGATAACACAAACTATTTTAACACAAAGTCTGAAAGGTCACTTGCATTCTCATTCACTTAACAAAATATGATTAACAGTCTGAGCTCAAAGTCTCAAGAATGCCTTTCAATTTGGGTAGAGCTTCACTTATAATAATAGAGAGATCACTCTAATACAAAATGAGAGATTACAATATATATCATTCAAAGAAAGACTTGGGCACTTGTTTTCATGAAATGGCCCATGTTGCATTGAATATATTAAAATTTTTGTGAAAGGGCCATGCTAAAATAGGTTCTTAACTTTTGTATTCTAAATCATCTCAAATGTCTCCTCCTAAGCATGGGTTACCTGGTCTTCTTTATGACACTTACATAGCTGTCCATTTGCCTTTACTCAATGCAAAAAAATAGGCCATGCCATGGAGTGTCTACGTTCTCTAAGGTCCAACTGATGGACTCTTCCATCTACTAGAATAAATCTTCTATAGATATTTCTAGATTTTCTATAGTTGTTCCCTCTTTCCTTGCCACATTTTGTCTCTTCTTAGTGATCTGATCTCTTAGGGATATCTTCTCACTTTTAGCTGGCTCCTTCAGTGCCTTTCTTGGCTGGTCGCTGAGTTTGTTCTCAGGTCTGTACTCTTTTAAAAATCAATAGTTATTCCATTGCCCTAATTTTGATGTCTGTAGGGACATCATCGGTCACTTAAACCTCTTTAAACATTGAACCTTGAACTCTTTTGGTTCAAAGTTTCAAAGTTTCAATGGTTCAAAGTTTAACAATTTGGGGATTCAATGTTTTGTAAAGGGTTGCATTCACTTAGTTTTTTTTTGTGCACTTAAGGCATTGTTGAACCAATTCTTTGAACCATTTGGTTAAACTTTTTAAACATTTGAACCTTTTAACCTTTCAAAGTTCAATGGTTCAATGGTTCAATAGTTCATTCTAACTCTTTGAATCCATTGAAGCTTCAAACTCTTTGAACCATTAAACTCATTGAACCATTAAACTCATTCAACTTGTTGAACCTTTGAACTCGTTGAACCATTTTGGTTCAAAGTTCAACGATTCAACAGTTCAATCTAACTCTTTAAATCCTTTTATTCTTAAAGTCTATTGAAGTCATTGAACCTTTAAACTCATTTAACCTTTGAACCTTTAAGAGGCGGGGTTCAATGGTTCAACGGTTCAAAGTGGTTCATTCTAATTCATTGAAGCCTGTCGTTGAGTCTTTTGATTGAAATTTAGCATTGAACCTTTTTTATTGAACTTCGACATTGAACCATCCTTGTAATTTTTGGGAAATTCCTTAAGTGTTTTGAACTTCCCCTTTAGAAAGCTTGCCTATTGAACCTGTAATTCCTTAGCTAAAAAGGCTTGAATATTTGAAAAACTTAACTACTCAAAACATTTTGAGAAAGGAAGAGACCATTTTGGCCTACAGGACCAAAAATGGTTGACATGTTGTCCACAAAAATAAGTGACATATTTTGGGAACAACAATTTTGATGATATTTTTTTTCCTATTGTAAAAATGACTTCTATTAGGACTGTTCTTGGTTTAGTTTCAATTGAGGATTTTCACTTAGAACAATTAGATTTGAAAATTTCTTTTCTTCATGGTGATTTGGATAATGAGTTGTATATGGAGCAACCATAGGGATATGAGGTCAAAGGGAAATAAAACTATGTGTGCAGACTAAAGAAGAGCTCGTATGGCCTGAAACAAGCTCCACAACAATGGTATATGAAATTTGATTATTTTATGTCGAAATAAGGTTATCAAAGTTGTAATTATGACCATTATGTGAATATCAAACATTTTTATGATGGTTTTTTTACTATATTACGCTTGTATGTGGATGACATGTTGGTTTCAGGAAAGAACATATAACATATTCATATACTTAAGAAATAACTTAGAAACTCTTTTTCTATAAAGGATTTGGGTGCAACACAAAAAATCCTTGGTATGAGGATTACTCATGATAGAAAGGAGAGGAAGTTGATTTTATCCCAATCAGAGTATATGAAGAAAGTCTTGGAAGGTTTAACACATTGGATGCTAAATTTATTGGTACTCCTTTGGTAGGCCACTTTAGATTATCAAAGCAATAGTGTCCTAAGATGGAGATTTAAAAGCTTAAGATGTCCAACGTACCTTACTCATCGATAATTGGTAGTTTGATGTATGCCATGGTTTTTACTAGGCCAAATATTGACCATGTAGTAGGATTTGTGAGCAGGTATACGAGTGATCTTGGTTATGAGCATTGGCAAGCATTGAAATTGATTCTTTGGTACTTGAGAGGAACTATGGATATTTCATTATGTTATGGTTTATTAGATACCACTTTGCATGGTTATGTGGACTCAAATATGGTAGGGGATATTGATAGTAGGAAAAGTATGATAGGTTATATATTTACTATTAGAGATATAATAGTTAGTTATATTTATAGGATATCGAAGGTTGTGGCTTTATCAATCACAAAGGTAGAATATGTTGTTGTTATATAGGCAAGGAGATGATTTGGTTATAGTAGTTATTTTGAGAGTTGGGGCATGAGTAGGAAGTTAGGAGACTACACAGTGATAATTAGAGAGCTATTCATTTAAAAAAAAAACTCCACTTTCCACTTGAGGACAAAACACATTTAGTTACATTATCACTTCATCAGGTCATCTTTGGAGGAGAACTTGGTGAAGATGGAGAAGATTCATACTAGCCAAACTCCTATGGATATGATGACCAAGGTGGTCACATTGGAAAAGTTGAGACTATGTTAAAATTTGGTTGGTCTTAGTGGTCATGGATCAGTGAAAGATTTTGTTCAAGAGAAATGATCTCCAAGTGAGATATTTTTGAGTGTGGAGCCATTTAAGGCTATCACATGACCTTGTGGAACATTTTGGGGGATTAAAGAGCTCCAAAAATGTGGGGAGTATATTTTTCATGTAATCCAAATGTGAATAGAATATTATTAAATGTTTTTTTAATAATTTATATGGTGACTTCCATGTTTTATGGAAGTGGGATTTACTTCCTTGTTTTAGGGAGTTAATTGTTAAATATTTAATTTCCATGTTGACTTACATGTTTATTGGAAGTAGGATTGACTTCCTTGTTTCAAGGAGTTAATTGTTATCTCATTGCATTGTAAATCATGTAAGCCTTTGGTGGAGGAAAGATAAGGATGGCATGTTCCTTCTTAGGAGGGATTATGGATAAGCTTGACTAGGTGGAGGATGTTTATTTATGGATAAGGAAATTTTGGATAAGCATGGCATGTTACTTCTTTTTGGCACTGATTTCTACCATATTTGTTTATATACAGGTGGTGGTGTGACTTTGTAGATATGATAGAGTGAGATTTTTATTTTATAAGGTGTGGTATATCAGCTTATGGTATGATTTTATATAGGTACAAGTGTGGCATATCATAAATAGATTGTTGTTGATAGACATTAGATTTGGATCAAAAATTTAGAGAATGCTTTTGTGAATTCTTGAGGAAATATTTGATCTCTATGAGAGGATCTCTTTGGAGAGTTTGTAATCTTGTTTTGTTACAATTTTATTGAGGACTTTCTTAGTGGATGTAGCCCACATTGGGTGAACCAAGGTATACTTGTGTTATGTGTTATTACTAGTTTTTTATTTTCTCCATTATAACAACACTTACTGTGATTCGAGGAATTGATTTTGTGATGCAAGTAGTGCATAGAAAAATCTGATTTTACACATTTAAAATCTGGTTTATGCATTTAAAATTCTAATTTTATGGTGCATTAAATTTTATTTGAATTTATTTAATTTTTAATAATGGGATTAATACAATTATTCATGGTTTTAGAGGCCACATTCAAAGATCCATTGGGGAGATTTCACTCCCATTATATGTTGGGCCAACACATGTGGACATTAGGTTATTAGTTATAAATAGTACAAACACATTTGAAATGTTATTAGGTAGGCCATGGATACAATATCTTCAAGCCATTCCATCCACCATATACAAATTACTCAAGTATATACATGCTAATTAGGTGGTGCCAGTTGAGGGTCTTCCATATGACTATCCTTTACCTATCCCATAAGAAGTTACACAGTAACCACTAGTTAAAGTTCTAAGTATGGTATTATTATTACAACATAGATTTTAATTAAGCTACCAGTGTAACTGAGACCTACTTCCATAGTGTTACCATGCATGTATAATTTCCCACATAGACCTTTATTATAGAGATCCTTGCATCAGAGATGTGATAAAAATTCTATAGAACCTCTCTACCCCATTCATTTTGAGATCAGTGTTATTGAGTTCTTAGGGTTCTTAACACTGAGCATCCACATTAGCTAGAAAATATTCTACTCGATGGGTCTTTAATAACCCTATAGTTCATAAGTTAATTTTGTGATATAGGAATTTGACTCAAGAGAGGTGATTAGTATTGTGTTAGTGACAAAATGAACAAAGCAAATTGACAAACAACACACTAAGCTAACACATTATTGTTACTAGGATGAACTTAATAATAAAAACAAATAAAAAGTAAGGAAAAACAAGAATCCTTCACATTCCTTGGATGCTCCAAATGCTTTTGTAGTGGCTTGCTTGGCTTGTGCTCATGAAGTCTTCATCAAAGGAGGCTTAGATATCTCCTCTTCTCTTTGGCACCTTATGGCCTTAACTTGGCTTGGATCAATATTTTGGCATCATAATTTTGGCATGTGAGATCTCTTGGAATCAATTTGAATGGTAACATTGCACAAATTAAGCTTAAAATTTAATAGGTAAGGCCTCCTATTTAAAGATTTTTGAGATTACTCAGAATCAACCTGAACCATCCATATTAAGATTGAGATGTGTGTCTAAGGATTAATCCAATTACATAATTAAAATTCATAAATGGGCTCATAAATATTTGGGATAGAGGAAAAATCAAGAGGCATGGAGGGCATTGATGAGGCATGGGAGACATAAATCTTGATATTTGTGGCATTTATGGTCTAAGGATGTCTTCTTAAGAAATGAGGTCACCGATGATGTAGATATTCAATATTCATTTCTAAAAATAAGTATTCAACAAGTTTACATGGAATTATTAATTAGGTCCTAATTTGGTTTAATTAGCTCTTAAGCATGATTAAGCACTTTGTGCATAAATTACTCAAATTGATCAAAATTCTTTGTTATTAGTCCAAAATTTAATTGGATTTAAATTAGAAGTAAATGTCAGATGCATTGGATATGTTATGCCATTTAAAATATTTCCAACACCAAATAACAAAGGCATGCACTTTGTGTAAGAGATTTGATATGAAAAAGCAATCAAGAGCACATAGATGCAAAATTGGCATTTTGATGTAGAATGATCTAATCAAAATGAACTAGCCCATAAATTGTATTATCCCATTTAGTTATAATCTAACCAAAATCAACACTTGAATATATCAATTTCAACTCATTTAATGCATTTTATTATTTTTAGGCCAAATTGTGCACTTCGATGGAAATTGGTCAAAAGCTTGGTTGGAAGTTATTGGTGGCTAGATTTAGGTGTCTATAATTTGCCCCTACTTGGGAAGATATTGAAAACTATAGGCAAAAAAATGTCTTCTCAAATAATGAGAGATGGCTTGTATGCCAAAAAGAAGATGATGGTTGAAGAACAAAGCTCCAAATGGTTTTGGGAATCCTATGATGATGCCCCCTCGAGGGAATGGTCATCACATTTGTTGGTGGGTGGTCCCTAAAAAAAAACAAGAAGAAAGGTGGAATTAACTTGTGGTTGAGATTAATCCAAATAAGAAAATGTTTGTATGCATTGATGTAAAAAATATGATGATTTTCCCAAAGGTGGTTATAATAAAAAATAAAAGTCAAAATAATGATTTGCCTATAGGTGGTTATAATCATTAGGTATACCTAGATTGGCTAAAACTGACGGTACCCCAATTAGGGATGATTAGTAAGAATAACTCAAGGATATAACCTAAAATATAGATTAAAGATGAGTGGGTGAAAATTGATAAAAAATAATGAATAAAAGAATAAGATTGATCAGTGTGAATGATTTAGTTATACCTACCAATAAGGAGATGCTTATCCTGATTTGTAATGATACAACTATAATGGTTAATGGGTTGATTTGATCAAGGTTGGAAGGATTTGCCAAGGTGCCAAGGAGAAACTTCTATGGCTTCATTGATTATAGACCTTCTTAAATCTAATTTTTACTATAGCATGTGATGGTAGGCTTCATGATATAACACCATAAAGACTTGGCCAAAATATGCATAAGGACTGACTCTCGATCCAATAAACACTCAAAAATAATGCACCAATGATAAAAACCATGATGACAATGTTGACATATCAATATGGATAGACTCAAAAAGAATATGCACAAGGAATCACCCAATGAACACATATAGATTGAGTCTAGGCAACAGTGTTGAAAGCAAACAAATAGGCAAATGAACAAACAAACAAACAAACAAACAACTTGAAGTTAAAAAACAAATAGAAAGATTGAAAACAAAATCAAAAGAAAGCAACCTAATAATGATCATACCTCAACAAGATGGATCATAGATAACTGACTAGGCTTAAACATGACAAATGTTTTTGGTATTTTTAAATATTTGAATATTTTTGGAATTTTGAGGTATCTTAACTTGATTGAGAATGACAAGATACTTGCTCATAAAATGGAGAGAGCATTTGACTTAGGTTACTCATAAAATGGTGAAAGCATATAAAAAGGGGGACTGAGGTGACCTTAACATGATTTGAGCATGACCTACATAGTCCTAAAATGACCTCAAGTTATAGTAATTCCATCCACACAAAAGGTAGGGAAAAACCAACTAGGTCCCAACAAATACTCAAATCTAGTAAATGGCCAGTCAAATTAAAACAACAATGGCAAAGTGATGCAAAAATACATGGTAAATAAGTGTTGCCCCTAGTTTTCCCATTGGTGGTGATAATTAGGATATAATGGCATAGGTCAATGATATTAATTTTTCCATAAGTGGTTATAATTAGTAGCAAGACTGATGAAACATTGATTTGCCCATAAGTGGTTATAATTAGGCTCACATAAACAAATTTGATATAGGATAGAAAATGAAAGATATCTTGCCAGATCAAATATCACACTAATTTCATAAACTATCATTGTAAACATGGATTTGATTAATTGTTGAAACTTGATTGAAATCCCCCCATAAAAGGTATGAGAAGAATCAAATGAACCAAGATCAAAATAGGATTGGGTAGGATGACTACAAAAAGGCTTTAGTCTAGATAAGAATGGAATGATAGGATGGATAGAATGGTAAATAAGGATGTTAAGAGTGTTTCCCCCAAGTGATGGGGTGAATGGCTAAGTATGCAATAATGGCAAATGGATACGTAATAATGTCAATGGCATGGCAATGTAAAATGGTATAGTATATGTTTTTGGCCTAAGTTTGGTTTTTTATTTTGTTATTCCTACTAATGTGGAGATGCATGTCCTAATCAAAAAATGATAGAAAAAAATACTTGATCATGATAATTTATATCCCATGCTTCATTTGAATAACTACTCCATCAATAGTTTCCTATAGATTTGGATGTCAAGAATGATTTTGTGATCTTCGTTGGTCATTGATTCTGATTCCTTCAAACATCAAGATAAGGTATATTTGTAGCTTCTAAAAAGGAAAGTGCAACCATAGATGGTAAATAAAGACAAATGATGGATGGTAAGTTTGATTGTGAAATAGAATGGTAGATGATAATAGAATGTGGAATGGTTAGGAAAGAAATGAATATTAGGATGTTCAGTCACATGTAATGTTGCTTATGTCAGATTTAATATAATTTTGGTCATGGTAGGGCCAAAGACTTATTCTCTCGATAGGACCATCAATTTTTTTTATTTTTTAGGCCTGAGAGTAGCTACCATCTCATTAGGCTATAGATAGGAAGCTATTTTGATTTGATCTTTGATTTTGTCTTCATCAAGCAGTGAAGAAATTTTGTGCTCAACTATTGGTGCCTCAATGAGGTTTTCACCAATGAAGTTTTATTTATTGTCTCATAGCATCTATGAGAAGGTTTCACTAATGACCATTAGCTTTTGACTTTTATTTTCTTCTAGTGCTTCCAAAAAAGTTTGACTAGAATATGTTGAGTTCAAACTTTGATTGTATCCTAGCACCTCTAAAAAAGTTTCACTTAGAGAGTGTTCTTATACTACATGAATTTGGTCTTGGCCTCCTTTCTCTTCTTCAATTTCTATGTCACCATGGATGTAGTTCAAAAAAGTGTGATTATGTCGATCCTAATCAACACTTATGAGAGATAGAATGTCAACAATATGGCTATCTTAGTTGATGGTAATGGCATGTGGAATAGGTCTTGGCATCATAATCCTTATAAAAGATACTAGGAGAACTTGTGTCAATGATAAAGTACTCATCCTCAAAAAATATAGAAGGATCATGAATGTATTCAAATTGATCTGTGAGGTATGCATAACCAGTGTTGTAACAACCACAAACATATTTTTCTTCTGAATCTGATTTTAACTCAAGGGACATTGAATTTGATGTTGAGACTGATGTTGATTATAAATCTAATGTCCATCCAATAATAGAACCTGAATCTAACTCTAATTCTTCATCTAATGGGTACTCTATTATAATGATGTCTTGTTGAATGTTTGGTATTAGACAAGTAATGACCTGTGATGGCATAATGGGCTCTACAAAGACTAGTTTGTCAAATTGAGACTCCTCCATAATGGGAAATAGGTTAAGAGATAACTCCTCAGGTACTATCTCATCAAGGGGAGACTCTTGAAAAATAAGCATATATTCAAGGTAATGATTTTCCCAAAGGTGGTTATAATTATTAAGAAGTGAATCAATAAAGACTGGATCATTAGAGTGAGACTCATTGACTATTGTTATGATATCAATAGGCAATTCATCATAGGTTGACTTATAAAAAATGGTTAATTCAATAGAAATATCTCAGATTAGTTGGTTTTCTTGGCCTTGGTTTCCAATGAGTTAGAAGATACTAGTTTTGAACATAGATTGGTCTTTGAATGATTGGACTGGTTGAGATTTGGATGGGATTGGTAATAGAGGAGGAATGGCCTATGGTTAGATAATGGTAGGGCATTTAAGAACATGATTACTAATATGAGCCAAAGGATGAAGTCTTGAAATTGTAACAATAAGGTAGTGTGGAGCTTGATTTCTCACATAAGTCAAAGGACTAGGTCTTAGTATGATGAAGGGGCATTGTGGAGCTTGGTTTCTCACACAAGCCAAAGGACTAGGTCCTAGAAGGATAAGTTTGGGGCATTGTGTAATTTGGTAGCTCACACAAGACAAAAAATCTAATTCCTCTTCATAAACTATAGCATCCCAATCTCGAGTTGGATCATAAGTTGGTTCTTAACTATGTTTTATGTAATAATTAGCGTAAAGAGGATATAGATTCGTATCCTAAATAATATTATCTATAGTTAGATCTTCAAAGTTATCCTCACAAGCCTCTTCATACTAATCAAGGTATTGAGTTGGATCGTAACTTGGTTCGTTACTTTGTTCCCATGAATGACTATTATGAGATGGATAGAAATCTATCTCAAAAACCATATTAGCATCATTGGGGTCTTGAATAAATACATAAAAGTCATTTTACATGGCCATTCCATCATAATTTGGATTATACATGAATCCACCATAGGTGTAGTTAGACATATCTACATAAATGATAAAATCTCTAAAAATAAAAAGGCTTAGAGTTCTACGAACTCCAAAAAACTATATCCAAAGGAAAAATGGTTCAAACCTAGTCTAACTTGGTTGAAAGTAGAGTTGTATCTCCAAAATTATTTGTGCTAAGACTTGACATAAAATAGTCTAATATCAAATGTCTAATGTCAAATATCATACACACAAAAGGTCAAGTGTTTGAATAAAAATTGGTATGTCAAAAGTCTAGGTCAAAGTGTTCCAAACAAGGTCTAAACTAGGAAAGGTAAAAGTTGAGTTACTAGGTCTTTTGTCTAAATGTAGAGTCAAAAGCTAGGCTCAAACAAATAGGCATATGCTAGGACTTTTGGCCAGACAATGTCAAAAGCTAGACTTAAAACAAAGGATTGATGTGAATTTAATCTAACAAGTTTGGAAACAACTTTGACATAGACCTGACACATAGAATCAAACATAAACATGATCAGTTGGCTTAAGACATAAAATAAAAGAAATTTGGAGAAAGGTTGTGTTTCTCCCAAACAAAGTCACAAAAAATGATGAAGATATGCTCTGGACAAACAATGATGAGGATATGCTAGGGATGTATCTGCATTAGGCATTGTCCCATGTGAAACTTATAAGGAGTGGATGAAGTTAATACTGAGAGATGAAACCTCAGGTTAAAGCTTCCCTAAAGAACTTAAAGGAGGTAATAATGTCCCCCTCACAAGCCAAGATGCAATGAAATGAAAGACATAAAAATAAAGACTTTAGGGTCATTTTCAAAGTCACCCAAACTATGATGAGTTTTTAGGGAGTGATTTAGATGACATTCTTTTTAAGCCTTAGACTAGGCTTTTTTTACAAATAAGGAAAGTGCTTTTGATTCCAAGGGTTCCCTAAAGGGGAAAAATGGAAGATCATACATGCACAAACATAAGACTCTAAATGTTTCATTAAGCACCAAAACACAGTTTCTAATTAATTTTAAAATCATGTAAAATGTGGTATAAAACATGATTTATCAAATTTGAAATTCACTAGTTACCTGTCTACCCTTAAGGCATCACCCCAAAAGCAAATGTGTTACATTAGAAACATCCAAATAGATTTTTAAAACTTTGTTAAAATATATGAAAATTGAAGTTAAAATAATGTCACATTCTAAAAATTTAGGAAAGAACACATGGTTTTAAAAAATAATAATCCAAAATGGAGTCCATATGACCCCAAACCAAGCATTTTAAAATCGCCTTTTACCTCTCGGGTTTCACATAGTCAAGCTGGGATCTGAGTAAAGGCAAGTTGGGTCAAGTCAGGCTAAGTTGGGATCTAAGTCAGAGCAATTTTGGTCAAGTAGGGGTGAGTTGGGATCTGAGTCAGGGTGAGTTGGGTCGAGTCAAGGTCAGTTGGGATCTGATTTGGGGTGAGTTGGGTCGAGTCAGGGCAAGTTAAGATCTGAGTTGGGGTGAGTTGGGTCAAGTTAGGCCAAGTTGGGATCTAAGTCAGGGTGAGTTGGGTCATGTCAAGCTGAGTTAGGATCTGAGTCAGGGTGAACTAGGTTAAATCAGGCCAAGTTGGGATTTGAGTCAGGGTGAGTTGGGTCAATTCAAGCTGAGTTGGGATCCAAATTACACAGTCTTGAGAATAAAACTATGAGCTCCAAAAAATAAGCTTTTTGCTCAAATATTCACCTTTTTTTCTTCCACACTCCAAGATACTACTTGATAATGGTTAGTATGTTACTTGTAGGTGTTATTTGATCAAATTTATGGGATGCAGTCCCATCGAGCATTCCTTTATGTGAACTAGGAATTTGACTCAAGAGAGGTGATTAGTATTGTGTTAGTGACAAAATGAACAAAGAAAATTGACAAACAACACACTAAACTAACACCTTCATGCCTAGTTACTAGGGTGAGCTTAATAATAAAAAAATTATAAAAAAAACTAAAAAGAAAGGAAAAACATGAATCCTTCACCTTCCTTGGATGCTCCAAATGCTTTTGTAGTGACTTCCTTAGCTTGTGTTCATAAAGTCTTCATCAAAGTATGCTTGGCTATCTCCTCTTCTCTTTGTCACCTTGTGGCTTTGGCTTGGCTTGGATCAATATTTTGGCATCATAAATTTGGCATGTGAGATCTCCTAGAATCAATTTGACATGGTAACTTTGCACACATTAAGCTTAAAATTCAATAGGCAAGGCCTCCTATTTATAGATTTTTGAGATTGCTCAGAATCAACCTAAACCATCCATATCAAGATTGAGATATGTGGCTAAGGATTAATCCAATTATGTAATTAAAATTAATAAATAGGCTAATCAGTATTTTGGATAGAGGAGAAATTAAGAGGCATGGAGGGCATTGATGAGGTATGGGAGGCATGAATCTTGATATTTGTTGTATTTATGGCCTAGGGATGTTTTCCTAAGAAATGAAGTCACCTAATGATGTAGATATTCAATATTCATTTCTAAAAACAAGTATTCAACAAGTTTACATGGAATTATTAATTAGGCCCTAATTTGGTTTAATTATCTCTTAAGCATGATTAATCACTTTGTGTACAAATTACTCAAATTAATCAGAATGCCTTGTTATTGGTCCAAAATTTGATTGGATTAGAATTGGAAGTCAATGTCAAATGCATTGGATACGTTATCCCATTTAGGATTTTTCCAACACCAAATAATAAAGGCATGCATCTTGTGTAGGATATTTGATAGGAAAGACCAATCTGAAGCACCCAAGTGCAAAATTGGCATTTTGACTCGGAATGATTAAATCAAAGTTAGTTGGACCATAAATTACATTGTCCCATTTAGTGATACTTTGGCCAAAATAGGAACTTGAATATATCAATTTCAACTCATTTAATGCATTTTAGTGTTTTTCAGCCAAATTGTGCACTTCAATGGAAATTGGTCAAAAGCTTGATTAGAGGTTATTGGTGGCCAAATTTAGGTGTCTACAAATTAAGCCAACTTTACAAGTTCATAACATAGTTTATAGGACAGTTCAGTTAACTACTTAGATTCTTAGTCCTACTCCACAAGTAGTGTCAGTTATTTATCACTTAACATAGTTGGTTCCTAGAACACATATACCTTTTCACACATCACACATGATCATTCTTCCTTTATTTGATATAGTACACCTTGATAGTGAGTCTCCTACAAGACTCACTAGTTAGTATGTTCTTCTCTACTCGTCAATAGTTTTATTCATTTTTATCCTTGTATATAGTTTCATTTTCATGTTGTTTATACATAGATTATATCCAAAAGATATAAAAAAATATAATATGAAAAAAACACAAAAACATTCAAATATTTGATCAAAAAACACAAATTATAGATTGTAGGCATTTCCATGTTTGCACTTTTTATAGTTTCTAATTACTACATATGTTAGCTATCTTAGTGTAGTCATTTTTATCACACATACATGCTTCATTTTTTATTTTCAAGTGTTTACAAATGATTATAAGACTCAGGTCCACCACACAGACCCATATTTGCTACTATCTACCCACTGAGGGCATATACATAGATACATGGATTCCTCATTTGATACATTCAACCATTTAGGGGAATCATATACACAGTTTTGATTGCTAAGTTACATTTTTATGTACTCTATATCATATATTTATGATTATTATATCTTCATATTGATCATGCTACACTACTCAAATTTTTTATCAACCACTACTACTCTAAAGTCAGTTTATGTGCATTCTTTCTTTTATACAAATTTATACCACATGTTCATACATGAATTCACTTCTAGGTTTACCAGTTTAAACTTGATTGTGTCTATATAATTCTATATATATTCAAGGGAATTTGAGTATGTCATTGTTACACAACTCTATGCCACTTTATTTCATTCTATGTATGCTTTGGACATGTACCCATGTCCTTGTGCATGATTTCTTGATTGTGTATGAAAATATTTGAATATATCCTTCTATATGTATTTAATCCATATTTTTTTATCTTTACATATGTGTAAATTTTAACATGTCCTTGTATGTATTACTTTCTCATATTTAATGACATGTGCCATGTCCCTCATATTGTGTCCCCTTGTCTTACTTTGCATGCCTCATTTGTGTTTTATGTATGATTTCATGTATGCATCATGGCCATTACACTTGTATCTTATTATTTAAACTAATTTTATGATGGAATGAGTTCTCTCATGCATCTCTCCTTCCTCCTTGGGTTCCTTGATGGACATTACTCCCCATCCCGCTACATAGTTTACACAAATTATTACTTAGATTTGATGTTTATACACATGTTTACATTTTTATATCTATCTTGATAACCTTTAGAATGCTAGATATAACATACATCATATATTACAAAATTATGATCAAATTATCTTAAAATTTTATGTCATGTATATACATTATATTATTTTATTATACAAATATCATATATACTTAGGCTAACACATATCATGTAGAGATTTTTATTTTGAGTACATTTATTACACAAGTTAAACCATTCCCCTAAAAAGAGGGGGAATTTATAGAGGTTTCTCACATAGATCAGGCCAAAAAAAAAGCACTCAAAATACATTTTCCAATACATAGGCATAAAATAGAGAGCTTAGTTTAAAAAAATAGTGGAAAATAGTTAAACAAAGATCAAACTCAGTTGGTAAAAAATAGCACAATAAGACACTAACATAGAAAGTGGAAACTAGAACCATAGTGATACGATCAAAGATATGCCATTATTATCCAATAACCCTAAAATAAAAATAAAAAAAATAGATTTGCTAGAAAGGCACAATAGTTATAGTCCAAGTTTACACATATTTAGTTATAAATTGCTAGTGTTTGCTCAATTTTACACAAAATCATACTAGTTTCCCTAGATTGGGTACATCATACCCAACATGAGAAATCCTCTTTCAGTTTTGGATACTCAAATATAAATAATTACAAATCATTCTAGACTCCATATGCTCAAATATTAGATTTGGTGGCATGTGTGTAATATATTATTTTGTATGCTCACTTATGCACTAGTTGATCAGATGGAATGGAAAAATCATGTCATTCAATACCCTATACACACTAGACATTATGTTACAATTAATACACCACATTTATGACTTACTCCATCTACAAGGGTTAGCATTACCCTGTAGTCCTTTATCTACATATTTGAGTGTTCGAGGAGGCCCCTAAGCTGATTTTCATTCTAGAGTTCATAAGTGGCTACAGAGATGTTATATATAATTTAAGTTCTAATCATACAAACTTAATTACATTTTAAAATTAATTATAGATGCATCTACAACACATGGGTAGGTAATGATGGAGTCATAATCTACTTGAGTTTTTGATCCACCTAGATAAGAGGGTTAGACAAGCCATTGGTCCAATGTAAGCTATTCATAGATCATGATCCACCAATTAGGGTTGTGAAATGATGGATTAAAAACTAGATCAAGTCCTTAATCCACCCACATATAGGGATTGAGCAATCCATTATCTCAGTCCAAGCTATTCATTGATTGATCACTATCTACATGCACACATAAAAGATGTTGTTAGGTTTATGCATTAGTTTGCATACCTAGAAAGGTGTACTCATTCCTTTCCTCTCTCTTATCTCTTTACTCAATTTTTTATTTTAATTTCATATATATTAAGCTAGGATTGATCTATACACGTTTCATTTTCAAGACATATAATAGAGCATGCTTAACATACTGAAATTCAAATTCACAAACTTGGCCTCACAAGTAAGTCCAAGTACACTTCTTTTTCCTTTATCCTATTCATTTCACTTTTATAAAATTTTAAAATAAAGGGGGGGATGTAATCATCTAAAAATTATAATTAAGTGATAAGATAGTTACTTGAGACCACCCATTGCTAACTTATCCCTAGACCTATCTTAGGGCCCATTCACAGACTTATCTAGATTTTGTGTAGGCCACACGCATCCCTAAACATCTAAAAATTAGTCCTAGCCCCTTTTAGGCATACATACCTTTAGTGCCTTAAGTTATACTACTAGATGCTAGCACCATCAGTGGACAATAGTGCCATAATGCTATTGTCCCATTTGGGTGCTATTGTCCTTTTCCCTCTTTTGATCTCCAATGGATATATTTTCAATTCATAAAACACCTAAGGTCAGCCTAGACCTATTTCAAATCATGCACAAGTACCAAATCATTATATATACATGAATTTTATTTCTTTATCCACTAGATGGAAATTATATACATATATACATAAACAAGCTCAGAATAAGTTGTGCATAATCAAGTTATCAATCCCTATTCTTACGTAATTTTGCATAGAGTCATATACAACCTTACTAAGCTCAATATATTTAGATCTATAGTCTCAAGCATCACTAAAATCACTTAAACTACCATTCATACTAGCTTTAATTGCACTTTCACCAGCACTTAGGTGGGGAGAACTACATTGGACTTAGAGTATTGGTATGTAGGTAACTCTCATCATAGAAGGGTGTTAAAGATGTCCATCCTACCCAACTAACAACACAAGATTTCTATTTGTGATAATTCAAATTCCCTAATCACATTGAGGTCTAAGGTTTACATACAAAATTAGTTATAGATAGTTAATAAGGGTTTGTCTAGACAAGAATAGGCTTGTTAGACTCAAACACAAGTATTCCTAGAAGCTTAGGATAGTTCTTACATATAAGACATTAGTTCCATAAATTGACACTAGTTCCATAATGTTACTGTCCAGGGTAGGGAATTATTGTCTAGGAGGGGTTTTAGCACCTAGATCCTATTTGTGACACTAAGAATAACTCATGTAATAGTTTTTATCCTTTGAATCCTTCATCTCAATTAGGTTCTAGTTAAGTATTCGTTTGTCTCCTTCATTTTTATTATTATAAATATCATTTTATCTTAGTTCTTTCATGAATAGTGGATATATTTATTATATATTTTATAAACTGATTTATTGTACTTATACCCTTTAATGACCTAAGGCTTACACTCCACAACCCTACAATTTAATTCACTAGGCAACACTTAATCAACAAAGGGTTTTCTAAAGATAGCTCGGTCATATCCCAATTCATCACTTTTTTCCCATAAGAATTTGATATTGTTTGTGTACTTGTATATGCTAGGGTTTTTTTTTATTTTTTAAGAGATTCACTCATCCAAACAAGCTCTTCATAGAATCAGATGGTATTCAGATAGATGCAAATAAAGTCTAATCTAGTCTAATATATATTAATAATTGAGATTTTAAGTATATTTATTGAATATAATATTATGAGATCCCCAAATTTAACCTTAAAAATCAATCCTAAATATTTACTCTAATTTTAATTATGTAATATAGGAATAAACAATGTTTAAGATTTTTTTGAATTTAATTACATAAAATAAGTATTTTCTGATATTTTGAATCTCATAAAATAAAATATTAAGAAAGATAAAATTAAGATCAACAGTTAAAAACAAAGAAAGTTTTTAAAAATCTAAAAAGATAAACATAAATAACTAAATCACATACACACTAATGATGATGATGATGATGATGATGGTGATGATGATGATGATGATGATGATGATGATGATGATGATGATGATGATGAAAACATAAAAAATTTAATTCTATTAATGGTTAGTTGTCTACTAATGCCCTCACACACAAATAAAATGGTTAATGTTACCACTAGAAAATAAATCATTAATAAAATTAAGCTTGGTAGGTCTTTGCTTTAATTTATATTCTATTTTTAATTTGATTTTATTATTGTTTATATTTATTTATGTATAATTTGGGAATTATGTTGTTTATGATTTATTCATTCCTTATTTCTATGTTTATTGACCTATCTTGACTTTTCAAAATAAAAATAAAATAATAAAATAAAATTACATATTATTTAGATTCTCAAATATTTTTCATTTTCAAGCATTGGCTTCCATATTTTATCATTTTATTCTTTCTAAGTTTATTGACCTCTTCCCTTAGTGAAAAAACAAATAAATAAATATGTGTTACTATTTAGATTCTTAAACATCTTGTTCATTTTCAAGCATTGCCTTCAATCTTCTCTTTTTCATAGTTGAATGTACCAAAGAGGTTTGAAACATTAGAAAATAATTATTTTATATAGTTGAATCTAGAAATTCATTGGTTATTATTACACCATAAAGAAACTATATATACTAAAATTTAATCAATAAATTATTGACAATGCTTGCCCTTGACATATTTACCTTACTTGTCCAACTTGCTATTTTGATAAGTATTTGTCGATATAAAAGCCTTCAAAGTCTTGAAATTTTTGAGAGCATCTTCCATGCTTTCATAATTTATTTTGATTTATTCCTAATCAACATATACTTCAATGTCATTATAGTTTCATAAGCCTCTATCAATTATGGACAAGTGTGCAGTAGGGAGATAGGGTTGCATTTCACACCTGTCCACTAGTGCAAACTTATATACAGTTCTTTAACAACTATTTTTTCAAAATGACATGCTTTTGATTTATTCTACCACTTATAAAAATAGGTCAGTTATCAATTTTTTTAAAAATATTACTCCATACAATCAAATTATTTACCTCAATTGAAACCCCTATTAATCCATCTATAACTCTCTTTCAAAGGCAATATTAAAACTATCTATCTATTTAGCAAAATAACAGTATTATAATTATGTTACATAATAAATTCATTAGCCAAATTAAAATTGTTTTTTTTAGGTTGAATGTAACATTTGTCAAACGTTCTAATTAGAATTTCTAATTGTATTTATATTATATTCCCCATAAGAAGAACTATTGACATTTGAGCCTCCCAAGCCAAATGTTAACCCCTACAGTAAAAAAACATTTATGACAACCCTCTAGGTTTTGCCACGGTGTCTAAAAATTATCATTAGTCTCATAAATGTCTCTTGAAAGTATTTGAGACTTGTTAAGAGTGTCATATTTATGTTAGAACTTATAGCAATCATCATATGCCCTAACTATTTTGAGTCCTTTGGTTGATGAACTAGGTCCTCATGATGACCCTTGAGTGAGGAAGAAAGTATAAACATGTCTTGTAAGGTCTAAAGAATGGTCTTAACCCTGTTTGATAATATTGTGGATCCTTAGTAGAAGTTGAGGTAATTTGATAGGACTAAGGTTTCCATTTTCATGAGTTTTAAGCTTTTTTGAACCATTTCAAGGAGGGAGATCCTTACTATCAACATGAAGGGTGTCCAAGCTTCATTTTGTTCATACTGTAAATTATAATAATGTGTTTAAGGTTATTATTCATGATATATTTATCCAATCTTAATTCAAACCTTAGTTCACCCCTAAAAGCCACCAAGTGACCCTCAAATACCTCACATGAGTCTATTTGACTTATTAACATTTTAAATGGGGGGGGAGAATATTTTGATGTCAATTTGCCTATAGGTCCCAAAGAGTCCCATTTTAATCATATTGTCATTTTCAATGCATTTTATATCTATAAAAATCCATTTTGGGACTTAATTCCACTGCCCACTCATCAAATGGGTCTCACACATGGGAAAGTATGTCTCTTAATCTCCCCTACTATAAATACTAATTTCAACTAATTTTTAACTTATATTTTCCCTCCCTCTTCCCTCTAATGGCATCCTAAGGTTAGAAACATGTAAAAATGTAGGAAAATAAGGTGTTTGTAAGTTGTATAGATTTTTACAATCAGGTTCATATAGAAAGGGCTAATATATTAGAGGAGGGTTCATGAAAAATGTCTAAAAAGATTTTAAATTCTAAAAGATGCAAAATAAGTCCAAAATAATTCTCCTCTCTCTACCAAGCCCTTTGGCAGCTCGGACAAGCACTCAAGTTTTTTTGAGTGCATACAAGAGAGAGAAAATGGGGAATTAATACTTTTGGAAAATGAAGGGGTCCTATTTACCTTCTCATTCATGGACTTTTTCTACAAATATATGGCCTATACTTTATGAACTAATGCTAACAATCTGGGTACTCAAATACTCTCCTTCATATGTGTAAGGGGTTGAAATGGCATCAATTTTGGTGAATTTTGGAATTTTTTTATAATAAATGATTTTTGGTGACTCAAAGAGTCCTTAAGGTATATCTCCATTACTCTCCACCCTTGGTTCACGTGTGTGGGGGTGTGGGAGCAAGAAAAAGATTCATATTTCCACTTTTGCAAACTAGAGACAAGCTTTTTATGTTGCATAGGTTCTCCAAGTGGTGTAATATATATAAGTGGTTATTAATTATATTATAATCTCCCTTACATCCATCAATGGCCTTAGGATTAATCAAATATTCTGTACAAGTCTCAATATGGTCACTTATTCTTTCACCTTGTATACTATGTTTGTGTGTTTACATATCAGAATGTGTTTGTGTGTTTGAAGAGTTAAAATATGCACTTCTATGGAGATGGATAATTTTATCTTTATAATATAAATATGTTGATACTTTTTAAGAAATGATATTTAATCCCCAAAAACCATACTTTCACTATGCATGGGCTTCTACATAATGTTATAGTCCTCTCCTTCTATAGGCTTATAGGTCTGCAGATGAAAGGAAAATTAATGTTATAGTCATGGAGCATGAAAATGAATTTAATTTGAACAAATCATGAACTAATAGGGTTAAAATCACCTAAAATCATAAAGGTTCAAGACCAAAAACATAGTCAAACCTAGTAGGACAATTACCTATAAGATTCTATGTGTAGATAGTGGAAAACAACAAAGTTGAGGATGATTTGAAAGTTATTATGTGGTCTTGAAGGAAACTCCATGTTCACACCTTCTCATTATAAGCACCTACATCTAGTTGAGGAAATTGGATTTGAAATAGTAAGGTTGATTAGCTATTGGAATTTAGAGCATTGAGGATGTTTCAAGACATAAAAAACATGAAAAGGGAACTATTGAAAGGTTTTAGCATTGAAAATCAAGTCAAAATTCACTTAGACATAGTCAATTATCCTAATAGTCACCTATAGGTTTATTTAGGTGATTAACCTCTCTCAAAACCTAAGAACAATAGTTTATATGTGAGATATATAGGTTATGAAGGATCTTAAGGTCATCAAAGTCATAAATATTAAGGATACCTAAGTAGGGAGTATATTAAGAGTTCTAAATAGGGACCACAATGTTAATTGAATAACACAGTCCTCAAACAAGTCTACTTGCCTAGGCCAATAGAGTTGTTTGCTTGAGAGAGGTCTATGTGAATTGAAGGAGAGTATAATGATAATATAATTAAACCTCACATCACTCTCAATATCACTTGAAGCATAAGTAGACAAACATTTAAACCTTATTTTCTCAATCAAGGTAAGAATAGGTTTGCATATTCATAAGAAGATACTTGTTGTTTGAAAAAGTCTAAAGGACTTTAAAAGGTCTAAGAGAGAGTGTAGCATGAGAAGAAGAGTAATTTATTGAACATTATTTAAATAGTATGATATGGGTCCATCAACCTTAGACACAAGCAATAATGAAACAAGCACATTTATAGCCTATACAGTCATACACAATCTTGAGTGTATGCACAAGCCTACACAGGCATTTTAGGCCTGATTAGACCTAAAGAGGCTTGTACATACCAATTGAGGAATTATATAGATTTGGAGGTTGTCTAAACTTAGATACATATGGAAATAAAATGAGTAAGTGTAACAGATGTTCCAAGAAGAAATGAGGAAGTCCATTGAGATGGAAGGAGCTTAAAGGCTGACATAAGCCTAAATAGGTCTATGCATGAGAATTTGAGGCTTATACAGGTTTGGAATTTGATTGAGGTATGAAGGAATAAAAGAAGAAGTGAGTGAAACATAATAAGGTTTCTATCAAGGTGATATATGTCTCAAGTTTAGCAGGGAAGGCACCAAACCCAACCTTAGGGCTACTTAGGATTAGTGATATATAAAACCTAGACCCATTCAAAGGGGAGGGTAGAGGATAGAATTTATGAAAGACATGAAACTAAGTATATTTTTATAACATGAAGGTATGTTTCATAGTTTTTAAAAACTCCATCACTATTATTGAAAGGTGAAAGAGGGCACTCAATTCCCAAGAACATAGGTTGATAATGAATAGTGGCATTTAAGGTAGATCATTAGAGAAGGATATAGATATGATTGTCAAAGTATATGGAGAAAATGAGAGGGTTAGGAATAGGTGAAAAAGAGTTAAATAATTATGTTTAGGCCTTTAACTCACTGATAGGTGCCTTAAGGTCATGAGACTCAGTTTAGGCTTGCTAGGCCTTTAATCCATTCTTAAGGCTTTACACCCCACCATCACATTAAGGCATATCTTGAGTTTATCAATAATATTGATGAACACAAGTAGATATGTGATGATGATTTAGGTCCT
Source organism: Torreya grandis (assembly GCA_037957365.1). NCBI lineage: Eukaryota > Viridiplantae > Streptophyta > Pinopsida > Cupressales > Taxaceae > Torreya > Torreya grandis. Next base: position 77,913 of record JARHVA010004659.1, read on the forward strand.
ATGAAAAGTATCTCAAGTATAGGAAATTAATGAAATGAAAAACTTGGTCTTAAATCCCATCTCAAATTCCACAGTCTTAGGCAGTCATCTCAAGCCACTATTTTAAATGCTCATGTCTTTCATATCAAAGAGACTCAACTCAATAATATTATGGAGAGTTGGGAACCCATATGGAATCAACATTCACAGAGGAAGGACTTGGTTTCATGGGCCCACATCTATGAATCATTGTTAAGACTAAAACCATATCCATAAGGCTTGCATAGAGATCGAAGCTCACCAACTTGAATTCATATCTCCACATACAAGGTGAATGGGACCCAAAGATTTTTTGGACATTTAGGGTTTCTATGGAATAAACATCCATGACCATAAGTTTGGGAATTGAGGTCTGATATTTATGATATATCGTTAAGATGGTATACCTCTAAAACCTAACTTAAACCTTAAGATAGACCTGACTAGGGAAAACTTTAACTTTTGGTAATCAAACACTCTAAATTGACCTAATCAACACTTGTATCACCTATCCCACTCAGAGGAAAACATGATCATGATACTAGTTTATATAGACATTGTATAAAATTTTCATAAAATGGTACTTTTTCAAAGTTTTAAGTAGAAACTAGGGTAAAAAGTTGTTTAGAGAGTTGTAAGTCATTAGAGTGGGTGGTTTTAGACTTATTTCACCTCTCTAGATCACCAACCACTCATATTTTGTACAAGAAAGTCTCCTACAAGTCTATGAAAAATAGGCAGTTTGTAAATGAAAGTAGTAAACGGCCTAGTCACATAAGTGAGGCAAAGTTACAGATATGTAGTGCTTTAAAGGGTTGATTCATGGTGTGGAACATTTGTTTAGGATTTTAATATTCTTGTTTACCTATTCTTGATGCTCTATTTAATGTCCCATGGTTAACCAAACAATAAACACTATATAATTAGGCTTAGTAGGTCTACTTGGGTCAATAAGGGGAGATGAAATTTTGAATTGGGGGACTACTAGGAGGGTCAATACTAGGATATTACACCAATAAATTTATGATAAATGTGATCAAAGCATTCTTCATTTTCATTATGAAGGATAAGGCAATTGCTAAGCTTGATCAAGATGTACAAAAGGAAGATAAGACATTATATACTTCATGGTGACCTGATTAAATCTCTCTAATGACTTGTAACTATCATGAGGAGAGGGTTATTAATCATTTTTGGCATGTCCATTCCTTGAATAAGTCAACTATAGCCTCCACCAGTCCACTTCAACACCTATAGGGGTCATTAAATAGATCTATACATGGAGGGAGTATGAGGGATTGTAATGACTATTTTAACTAATGATGGAGTTAAATATGGTCATTTATGACCTCTTATCTCCACCTCCACACCATTTTACCTCTTGGTTTCTCTTTGTGATTCTATTTATTCATGCCTTAAGGCCTTTGTTTTCATCTTTCACCTAGGTATGAGGAGATTTTGCCTAGATTGTCACTTTATAAAACTCTTAGAATGATGAATATATTGTTACAAATTATTCATAAGAGCTTATAATGTGTTATATATTTATTGATATGCATATGTGGTATATTTTTCTCCCATTTTAGGTCCTTGTCTCACCTAGATTATAGTAGGTATGCTATGCAAGTTATATGGTGTGTAAGAGTGTTGGTGGTTGAGTTTAAAGTGTAATCTGACTAAAAAATGCCTTAGATTATACCTTCTTATCATAACCTTCATATTATATCCACCTAATACATCCTCCATATGAAACATTGTTGCATAGTAACTCTTAGATATAGTAATGTAGTTGTTTGTCTAGTCCATTAGTGTTGTTTAAGTCAAAATGGAGTCGATAATGACATTCGTGCATCACCACCCTTAGTGTAGGTTTCATTTTATGTACTTATTCTATACCTTTTCACCCCAATCAATAGGTATTATTTATTTTGAGATATAACATATGCACTAGGGGAGCTAGCCTCATAATTTATAGGTCTAGCCTAGTCATAGGTCACCCATAGCCTTGGGCTATTCCCATGTTACCCCATATTTAAATGTAGACATGAATAACCTCCTTCTAGGGCTCAAGTGGGAGAGATAACAAGAACTACATTGGCTCAAGGTCTATTAATAATATGCAGGCAACATTCATTCAATAAAGGATTTTTCAAAGACAACACAATCATATCCCACTTCCCAATTTTTTACCATACATATTTGAGTTTGTTTATGTACTTGTATAACCTAGGGTTTTGATTTTATAGGCACATCCTAATAGGATCTACATATAATTATATGGTATTTAGACTAAGGTAAACCAACTCATATTTTTAGATCCAACACATAATCAACATAAATAAAGTTGTTTAGCAGAAAAATGATGCACTGCAACCTTGCATGGCTACTATGCACTTGCCCTAAAATATAACTAAGTATTGTTTTTTAATTAACACTATGTTTGTAGGTTTAAAATAAGAGTTTAAAATATTCACAATTAGCAAATGAATAACATAATTTTAATAGATCAAATTGTAAGGACATCTCTCTAACCCTAACCTTAATTTCTATTTTTAGTAATTTACAAATTTTGTACTTTTGTAGATCATTATATTTTTAAATTAGGTTGTATTATTCATCTTATTACATAATATTTAAAGTTTAAATTACTTAAGAGTTATTTTCATTTACATAATAAAATTCAAGGGTAAACATTTTGGTGAACCCACTTTTATAATAGAACATTACTTGTAGTGATTCTTAATTTTTTTCTTAGGGTTTCAATTTAATTATATAAATTTTTGACACTGAAAAAATATAATCTTCAAGCTTAGATATTATATATAACATAATTATTCATATTTTTTACATTGGAAAAATTTGACACTGATTTGTTCTTGTCACCTCAAACAAATATTGACATTGAGGTTAACTATCTTGATTTTGAGTTGAATTTTGTTGTTGTCCTCTCCAAAAATATTTTGACTTTATTTTTTTTGTTTTTATTTGATATTATTTGTTTTTTACTATTTTATAAAACATATTTTGTTTTTTTAAACTACTTAGCTAATATCTTGAAGGGCCATGTGGTGTTCTTGTTACTGACTTCATGGTCTAAGGGATTTACCCTAGTACTCTTAGCCCTAGTACATGTCTAAACATAGACATTAATTTTCATGTGCCTCAAAATATAAAATAAACACATAGGATCCCCTTTTTTACACCAATTATAAGTTTTACCATCAATTTGATTATCTAGTGCACTAATAAATAGTTATCCCCAAGAACTTACTCTTAGCTTACCCTTGAAATTAGGTTTAGTGGGCTATGGATATGGTTCTACCTCCATAGTTAGTGGTATGAAATATTGGGATGCCACCTTATATTGGATTAGGAAGTATATTTAAGAGTGTACAAATCATTAAAGATTCATCTAGATCACCTTTTCCTACTTGATTTTTTCTTGCACTATCTTATTAGATCATATATTTTATTTACTTATTTTACATTTTTTTCACATTATATCATATTGCATGACTCCAAGGTATAGTGGTAGATTAAGTGCTACTCATTTTTCATAGATGGATCTCTATTTGTTTTCCTCTATTATGGCTAGTCATGGTGAAAATGAAGTTTATATTAAAACTGATACTAATATTATTGAATAGGAATATGATAATGAGGTTGAGAAAAACATGAAAACAAATGAGCTTAAAGAAACAAATCAAGAGAAAGTGAAGTGTTGTATAAATTTTGACAATATCTCCAAAAAAATCTTCATGAGGTGAATAATATTATGAAAATACTTATTGAATCAAAATTTGAGCATCAAGCCAAATTAGCCTCTTCATCCTCTCAACCTTTTCCATATTGTCTTTTAAATAACCCCACCCAAATGTTATTACTTCTACCATTGATTATATTCCAATTTATTCACCCTTAGTCACTTATAGCCCTTTTTATATATAATCATATCATGCTTTCACTCAATTATCCATGCCTATGACTAATCATGCTACCTACACCATCCCATTACTACAACCAATACTTCTCTTGAGTAAGTCCTTCTCTTGCAAGGCAAGCCACCTAACATTGAGCAAACAAATACCCATGTTAGTCCTTCCTTAGATTATGGTACCATGTTTCATAACCCTTTGCTTCATAAAATTTCATCCTACCCAATTCTACTTATATTTTTGTCTCCCAAGCTTCATCTTTATGAAGGCAAAGGTGATCCTGAACAACATTTGCAAGCTTTCCATGTAGCTTATCTAGATCATGAAGATAATGACAAATTGTTAACTGATCTATTTCGAAGAAACCTAAAGGATTATGATATTAAGTGGTTCTATTATCTTCTTCCTTAATCAGTTCCAAATTTCAACCCTTTAGTAAATCCAATTTTGGCAAATTTTTCTATCAGTTTTGGTGATAAATTTTCTTATGCTAAAATAGAAAAGCTCAAACAAGTTTCAAATGAGATAATTAGTATGTATTTTATAAGGTATAAGATCATTATATCCAAAATGTCAAATTGAATGGAACATAATGATCTTCAAGACATTTTCACTAAAATATTGCTTACTTCTCTTCAAGAGTCTATAATGTTTGATAAGTGTAATTTATTTGATATGCTATGTCATACAACTGAGGAACATGAAGTCAAATTTATTACATTAAAAAATTTCAAGTATAACTCTAATGTTCCTTCTAAATCAACTATCAAGTTTCAATGCAAGATCAATTATACGAGAAAAATTAAATATGGCAAAAATGAGGCTAAATTTATGGTAAATTCTATATCTCATTGACCACAACTACTCAAATTACAAGCTCCACCAATGAGTCAATTTTAATGGCTACATTCACCTCCTCATGTGTTACTATGAAATCTCATTGGATTTCATCTCATTACACATCATTCATCATTTGAATCAGATCTTTGTAGACCTCAATCTATAAGCTCTAATGGAAATGAATTTTTTGAATAGCAATTATACCAATTATGTTATAAATTAGACCTCAATCTATAAGCTCTAATTGAAATGATAATGGAAAGATAAAAATGTATCAATATCCTTTTCTTGATCATGGGGAATAAGATAAAAAGCTAAATTATGAAGTAAATTATGCATATAATGCTCATTCTACTCCATATTCATATGGACATCTAATTTATAACATAATTGGTATAATTAAAATCAATTTATCATCTCTCCCATCTATATTATATTTGATGATTCTAATTTTTTTGATGATGATTCTAACAGACATGCATTATTTACTAGATCATATATTGACATATAACCTACTCATAGTGTTAGGATAAATAATTATTGTTTTGAAAATGTGTGGACTATAACACTTTTACATTCTCTTAGTTATATAGAAAAGGATATAAAATATACATATAGAGTGGTGAAGGGATTTGATGGCCATACAAAAGATACTCTTAGACATACTATTTTTCCTTTACAAGTGGGACCTCTCATACTGCTCACTTCTTTAATAGTGTTACCAAGAACATGTGTCTATTATATTTTATTTGGAATACTTTGGTTATACCAAAATAGAGCAATTTTTTATACATTTCAAAAGTGTCTAAAGTGTATTCATGCAAATCAAGTGGTTAAATTTTAAGCATTCAATATGAATATCAATTGGATTCTATGGTCATTACTCCTCTTAAACAAAAGATGGTTGGTACAATTATTGAAAAAAATGGTAATGAATTAGACTATTCTACTATTTAGGATAATTATTCACATTTAAAGAGGTGTACTCCAAAATTATTTTTTCAATCTATTCGTGTGTATGAGTATATTTTAGTTTCTTCATCTACTAATGATCATGGAGATATTTAATTTTTTTCATATATTATTATGCATTGCATTATTACATATGATAATGATCATTTGAAATATAAAATTAACATATATACTCTCATAGAGGTATAATTTATTCATAAGGCTCCTACATAGGTACAATTTATTACATCATCTCCTCTCAAGCATGAGGGTAGAGGTATGGAAAAATATTTGATAAGTGATTTAGAAGGTTATTTTAAAACACATGGTTCTTTTTCATATTTAAAAACTTATAAGTTTGGCACTACTTCTATGGCATGTGAGATTGATCCTTCTTATCATAGAGTTGGGTATACATATTACAATATTTTATGAGATCATTGGGTAAACATACTTTCCTAGTAATTAATTATACATAGATTCCTTGTTTCTCATCTTTTATTTCTTATTCCTCTATTTATTCTAGCCCTTGGCTTTATATTTTCATTTTGGGGCACTTGTTCCCTTATTTTCTTTAAGCCAATTCAAACAACCCAAAACAACCATCTTGCTAAGCTTTCAATATACATATATTTGAATTTCCTTCCCTTTCTTCTACTTTTTCAACCATGTTTCTTATTTTTATATGCATAATTTTTTTTACTTTCCATTATGCATGAATCTATTTTAAAATATGAAAAAATACACAAATATTCACATATTCTATAAATACCAAAAGAAGATATTGTTTACAAAAAATAAAAAATCAAGACCTTTAGGCATCTTTTCATCTTGTGGATATGTCTTTGATTATGTCATATATCTATTTATTTCAATATATAGTATATTTTCAATACATAATGATTCTTACAAGTTATTTGAGTGTGTAATAGGATAAATTTCCAAGTGAAAAATAGTCCTCATACACAAAAAAATGTTTTTATGATTAATTTTTTTTATATATAGTCAATCTGGACAAATAAAAATAATATACTATGCACATATCCCTATGATTTTTTCACTCTCTATTTGCATTTGTAATATAGTCATAGGGAATTCTTACATAGTTTTTTCACATAGAAATGATACTTTTAAAAGGTTTGGATGCAAGTCAAACCTTTCACCCAGAAACCTTGCTTTATTGGTAGTATCACATTTTTTTATATGAACACCTTATAGTTTTATTTATCCACAACCTCTTTTCCATATTGAGATATAAATGAAAATACATGCTTTAATCTTTCATCTTATCTTTACATATGTCCTGGTGAATATGATACATGTATAATATTAAACATAGATATATATGCTTAAGCTATTATAGATTCATTTATTATATGTTTCTAGCATATGCTTATTTCAATTTCATAACATTGTTCAAAAATTATTTGCCTATTTTATGTGTTTGTTGGCCTTGTGTGTGTTGTCTTTAGCCTTATAAAAGTTTTCAACATTTTAGTGTCCTTTGTATTTAGCCATTGGGCTCAATGTGTGATATCTATGCATAAACTTTACACTCTTTGTGAAATATTATATGTCCCTTGTATGTAGCCATTAGGCCTTCTTGCATAACAATTATGTGAATTTGATTAGATGTCTACTATTTAGATAATATGGTACCATGATAATTATCATGCAATACTATGTATCTAATTAACTATATATGGTTCCATGATACATATGATGTTGACATTATCTATGTGATTCAATGATTCTAACTTTTAAATATACTATGTTTACAATACATATGCAAAAATTTCAATTTGTTACATGATTCATTCATTACTACAATGCTATATCAACTTTACATAATTCAAAAAAACTATATAAAATTTTCAAATGCTTTAATGTTACTCTATAATATTTCAATACAAATTCCATATATGCAAATGATATTACATGCTTATCTATTTTTCACAAATGCTCACACTTTTTTATTTTGAAACAATTAACTTGCAAACTATATCCCTCAACTCAAAAGGGGGGAATCAAAATATGATTTTATCACAATGCATTTTCATATTTTTCAACTTACACTGTGTAAAAATTAGAATTTTTTAGATACTAGGGGCATCTAGGTTGCTTATGTACTCCACTCATCTAGCTACCAGAGTGCAAACACACTTGTGTGATTACATTTATAAGGCTTCAAACAAATTTTAACATATCACATTTGGTACTCTATATAGTATATGGGGCATGATATCCATTCATGAGCAAGATAATACTTTGAAAATAATATATTTTCTCTTTTTTCAAAAATCTAGTATCAAGTTTCAAGAATATTTTGAAATTGGATGAACATTTGAGCTTAGTGATTCTCCATGCCTTGATTTCACTCTAGAGTAATTTATTATTTCAAAACTTTTATATTTTATTTCAATAAGTGGACCACATGAGAGCTTAGTGATGCTTAATATTTTGGTTGAACTTTAGTTAACCACTTTGTTGTTTCCTATATCTTCACACATTAAAGACTAAACTATGAGGGTTTAATCATATATATTTCCAACTCAATCATATACACTGATTCTTTAAAGTGAGACTTAATCGATCTCAATTTACAAGTTATCCACATGAATCAATAATGGGGAATGCAAATCTCCATTTTAAAGACTAAATGTGTATAAATAATCAAGTATCACATTTCTTTTACTCTAGTAATTTTTTCATTGCTATACTAAAGGGTGTGGTATGGGGTGGATGTAGACATTGAAATTCAATCAATAAATACTCGGTAATGTTTTTTATTTGCATCTTTACTTTATTTCACCAACTCACTATTATGATAACCTTTTATCTATATCAAATCCTTCAAAGTCTTAAATTTACTAAGAACATATTCCATAAATTCCATAATTTATTCCTATTCATCCCTAATTAATATATAATTCACTATCATTATATTATCACAAGCCTCTGTCAATTTTGGATAAGTGTGCACTAGGCAAATAGGGGCACATTATGCACTTATCCACTAGTGTGGACTTGTTTACAATACTCTAATAAATAGTTTTTCAAATAAACATGTTCATAATGACTCTCCTACACATAAAAATAGGTCAATTATCAATAAAAATTCAAATATTCTTTTTTAAGATCACATTCAGTATCTCACTTGAATCCTTAATTACTCTATCTTATAAAATAATATTTGAATAATTTGAAAGTGGTTGGTGGCATGAATTATTTCCCAATTTCAATAAAGATTGTTTGTGTAGGGGTAGATGAAACATCGGTTATGCAAGTTAAAATAAGTGATCTTTGTGTAAGACTACAAACTTTTTGTACATCATATATGATTGGTATTCATTGCTTGGCACATAGAATGAATTTGGAATTCAAAATTATGAGAAAGTTTCCATTAGTCTCAAAAGTTGAATATATTATTCATGAAATCCATTCATACTTTTGTGTAAGTCCAAATATATTCTTACAATTTCAAAAAATTTCCAAAGGTTTAATTCAAGGAAACAAACTACTTAAGGATGTTGATACTCGAAGGATTTCCCTTTGTGGACCACCACATAGAGTATATGCGTAAAATCAATCATTAATGGTAATAATGGAGGAACATCACCACACAATAGAAAATTCTCTAAATTTTTTTTTTGGTTAAGTGATATAGAGATATTTTTGACCTTATGTGGCCTTTTACCGATGTTGAATGAAATTAAATTAATGATAAAGAAAGCTCAAGAAAGAACAATGTACATTTAAGAATATTCTAAGTTAAGAAAATTAATGTCTTGATCTTGATAATTTATATTTAACACAACAATCATTTACAGGGAAAAATTTCACAAGTTGGAACTTAATGACAAATATTGAACATAGTAGAAATTATTTATAGTTTAATGAGGATGGATATTTATGTTGAGAAGTGTGAGGATATAAAATAACACTAAACACTTTTGATATAGTTGGTCAACCTAATGTACTCAAAGAATTTCTTATTATGATGGATATATTCCTTGAATATGTGTCCTCAATAAGGTCCACCTTGAAGGGAATTGCAAAATGTCTCTGTTGAGAGATTATAAATCATTTTACTCAAGATGAAATTCTAGAATCCATGATTGTGGAATATTGGAAAAATGTTAGCTCATTAGATTTTCAAAATAAAATAAAAAGCTTAGCCAAACACTTCTGCAAGAGTTTAGAATTGAATGGTGAAAAATTGAAGGCATTTTAGATTTGCCAAAGCTAAGTGAGCAGTCTGTTTGATTTACCATAACAATGTTGGAACAAGTTAAAGTTTTGAACAATACTTTTAAATATGGATCAATCACTAGAATATGGAATACTTTATGTTTGAGTGAAATAGTACATGATGGTATCTCATAATATTTTAATCTTGCTAATTTATTAAAAATAATGATTTTTGGCCCTATTTGAAGATGAGATAATTTTTAGTGCATTATCATTTTTAATGTTACAGTTAATAAACAAGATTAAAAATAATTTTAAGACTTTTTTATTGATCTATGCAACTAGATACAATGTCCTCGATTTTCCATTTGAAAGAGATCTAACAATTTGGAAATCTACATTTGAAAGAATATGATTGACTAATAATTATTAAAACACACTACACTAAGAGTGTTCTATAATACTATATTCGAGTCTCATCAATTTTGAAGAGAATGCAAATAATAGTTATCAGGAACAAAATGAAGAAAATTGACATTTGAAATTTAGGCATCTGAAATCAGAGGTTGATCGAGGAAGAATAATAGATTTTGTGATCCTCAATAATTTTTCATGGATTTATGCATCCATATTGCAATTTGATAATTAATACTGGGTAACTCTAGTTTTGATGTAAAAACACTAATAATTGATTAAAAGAACATGTATTTTTATGTTTTATTTGATTAAGACAATGTGTCTATAATAGTTATAAACTATATTATAGATATTCATAAGTATATTGTAGTGTTCCCTTTTATATCAAATACATGTATTTTTGTGTTTTTTTTTATTAAGAGAACATGACTATAATAGTTTTGAAATATATTATAGAGATGTAAAAGTATATTATGATGTTACCTTCTTATTTTATACTAAACTTACTTGAGGTATATATAGTGTAATGAACTGTAATTATTTATATTAGACCAATAACTTCACTTTTGCTAATAGCTTGCATAAATGACTAAAAATTTGAGAAAATCATCACATATGTTTTTGATCAACTTCCATTAATCTAACAGGTGATGTGATGGACAAACATTAAATTTTACCTTAGCTGGTCAATATGTCGGTGCCAATTCACTAAAAAATCAGGCAATATCTTAACCTTGATCCCCATATCTTTAATTCCACATTCACCTCATTCAATTCTTATATATATATATATATATATATATATATATATATATATATATTAGGTTTGATAATTTGGGATGTGAAGCCATTTATGTCATTAACATCTTTTAACACTGCCTAATTTTTAAGCCTTGAAGACGTAGCAATTTCAACTTACAAGTTTATAATTATAGTTTTAGTTATTTATTATTAACTATTTTAGAAATTAAAATCATACACAAGGAAGATCATGTTTGTTTTACTTGATTTTATAAATATGTTAAGGATCACTTGTGACTTAGAACATAATAAACTTATATAAATAATTATATTTAGGTTGGCATTGTTTGTTAATTGAAATAAACAAATATTTAAAGGGCCATTATTGATTATAGATATGGTTAAGACATTTTGGAAGACATTATTATGTCATTCTCACTTTTTGTAGGTGTCTTTCCCCATTGTCCCATTGTCAGTTTATACTCTATACTCTGATTTTTGGTCATAATGATTTTTATAGTCAGTTTATTATATTAACTAGTTAGTCTTTTGAAAGACTTATAAAGGTTTGTACTCAATTTATACTAATTATTGAACACGATCTTACCATATGTACTACACAAAAAGAGTAATGGAGAGCCATAGTTTTGTGACAAAGGATAAAAAAAAACATTATTGATTTCAACCTCTTCCTTAGGCTTATCTAGAATCTTGATCACATTACCTACAATTATATACTAATTTTGGTAAGGCTAAAACATGATCCAATAGTTGGAATACTTGTTAACTTACTATGGCAGCCTTCACAGCTATGTATACAACCCTAAGAAAGAATATATAGATGAATCAAGTATAAGACTCACATTTTGAATAGACAACCAACCATAGATATTATAGAGAGGTTTTCATATAGTATTTTATTTGAAAATTTTTAAGGTATTAATTATATTTTTGTTGGCATGGTTTACTAATTGAAATAAAAAATATTTGAAAGGCCATTATTGATTATGGATATGGTCAAGACATTTTGGAAGACCTTATTATATGGTTTATAATTTTTAAACTGTGATTTTTTTCAATATATTTTTTAGTTATGTCATCTTTACTTTTCATAGTTGTTTTGTCTTATGGCCCCATAGTCAGGTTAAACTCTATACTCTAATTTTTGTTCACAATTTTTACTATACTTAGTTTGTTATGTTATCTAGATAGCCTTTTGAGAGACTTACAAAGGTTTGTACTTAATTTATACTAAGTCATATGGCCATCAAATTTAGTCCTTAAAAAGGAGGAAAATTTTAATCATTAAAAATAATGAACCAAAAATAAGATACTGAACTTAGAATTCTCATCCTCTAACCTCTTTCTCCATTGATTTTTTAATTAACATAAATTACCTCTTATAAAATAAATCTACATAAGTGCATCAATTTGCTTAAAACCATAGAACCATGAAAACCTAAAACCTAAATTCATATAACTTCATGTTTGTTAAAGTTTTATTCCTTTGTGGTCATGAGAATCATAAAGTGAGCGACAATTACAAGAAGATGCCTAAGAGGAGTGTAAACAACCAAAAATGATGAACAATCCAAGTGAGAAAGATAAATCCTACATATTTTAAAATGTTTTCACTCTTTTATCAAAATTTCCCTATCTTTTAAGGGATTGTAACTCCTATAATGTTATTTATTAAAATCCATGTACCATGGAATTACTTTATGATTTTAAAATCATCATATTATGTCATATTTACATAATATAATAAATTATATCAATTAATCCATGTATTATATATTTACAATAGAATTTTATCTTTGTTTTATTCAAGATAATGAATTTAAAAAATTTAGCAGTGACAAAAATGATGCCTCAAGAGTCAAAACTATGGCCATTACCTTCACTATGTTAATGGTCATTAAATTTAATAAATAGAAAATATTTGAAGATTCAAAACCATATCATATAATGACCAGGTTGGTCTAATTGTATTACAATTTTCATAGTTGTCTTTCCCTATGGCCCCATAGTCAGTTTATTATTTATACTCTATACTTTGATTTTTTGTCATAATTTTTGCTAAACTTAGTTTATTTTATTATATAGTTGGTCTTTAGCACAGTTATTTTAAACAAATAATAAATTGATTTCCTCTAGGAAATAATGACATGCAAGGTAATTCTATTAAATAATGTATAAAGAACAAAATGAATAAACACAACATATCCTCATGATCATATTATATATTTTTATGTTTAAGGTAATATTATATTTTGGTTGGCATGATTTGTTAATTGAAATAAAAAATAACTGAAAGGATAATATAGATGTGATTAAGACATTTTGAAAGACCTTATTTTATAGTTTATAATTTTATAACTATGAAAATGTTTTGAATATATTTTTTTAGTTATGTCATTCTCACTTTTCATAGTTGTCTTGCCATATGGACCCATAATTAGTTATAATCTATACTCTAATATTTTTAACTAATTTTACTATACTCAGTTTATTATATTATTTAATTGGACTTTGCCACACACTTATTATAAACAAACAAAAAATTGATTTCCTCTGAGAAATAATGACATGCAAGATACTTCTTTTAAACAATACACAAAGAACAAACCGAATAAATGCAATAGAGCCTCATGATCATATCGTATTTTTTTTAAATGCTTAAGAAAAAAGGTATATTCTAGTTGATATGGTTTCTTAATTGAAATAAATAAATATTTGAAATGCCAATATGGATGTGGTTAAGACATTTTGGTAGACCTTATTATATAGTTTATAATATTAAAACTATGAAAATGTTTTGAATGTTTTTTCAATTATGTCATGTCTACTTTTCATATTTGTCTTTCCCTATGACCCCATAATTGGTTTATACTCTATATTCCAATTTTTTTTTACTATTTTTTCCATACTTAGTTGATAATATTATCTGGTTGGTCTTTTAAGATACTAACAAAGGTTTGTACTCAATTTATACTAAGTCATATGGTCATCAAATTTAGTCCTTAAAAACAAGGAAAAATTTAATCTTTAAAAATAAGGACAAATTTAATTTTTAAAAAGGACCCATAAATAAGATCTTGACATTAGACTTCTCATCCTCTAACCTCTTTCTCCATTAGTTTTTAATTAACACAATTTACCTCTTATAAAATAAATTTACATAAGCGCTTCAAATTTCTTAAAACCCAAAAACCTAAATTCATATAACTTTATTTTTGTTAAAATTTTATTCCTTTTTGGTCATGGAAATCAAGCAAGTGGAAATTACAAGAGGAGGCCAAGGAGGAGTTTAAGTAGCTAACAATGAAGTACACTCCATTTAAGAAATACAAGCCCTACATATCATGAGAATAGTGAAGTGAGTGAGATTTTAAAGAGGAGATCAAGGAGGAGTCTAAGTATCCAAAAATGAAGTACAATCCAAGTAAGAAATACAAACCATGTGTGTGTGTGTGTGTGTGTGAGTGTGAGTGCAAATGTTTTCACACTTTTAATGAATTCTACCTATCGTTTAAGGGATTCAAACTATTACCATGTTATTTTTTCATCATATCTTTGCTTACACTATTAAAACCCTTTTTTATCCTATAAAAAAATCTTTAATATTAGACATAATTTGGTTATCACAAGGGATTATTTCTTTAGAAATTATATTAACATGATATTTGTATTTGTTCAAGATTGTTTGTTTATTAATGATATCATCAAGACCTAAAAAATCTTAGGAATGTGTCTTTGGTGTTAGCAGAGGTTCCTAGAAACACTCTAGAACATGCTAATTATAGGGATAGCTTGGGTAGTGGAGAGTACCAATAGGTGCATAAGAGATTAAAATATTACCTACCATCTATGATGTACAAAGATGCACTTAATAGAAAGAAAAAAATAGATGCTAATAGAGGACATAACATAGCTAGCATAACATTCAATAACAAATTAAATTAAAATAGAGTACTCAATGTACATCAACATATATATAAAAGAAAATTAGAAAAACCATACCAGAATGATTTTGTTAATCTCTATCAACACATAGAAACCATAACTTATTAAAACAAAATTTTATATATAGTATTGTATGATATGTTTGTAGACACCGAAATCATGTCTATCCCTTGGTCATCCTCCCCCCTTGGTCTCCTTGGTCCCCTTCTAATACACATTCCTAACCCACACAATTATTTTTTTATAAATAAAAATCAACTATTTTAAATTAATAACCCCCTTGCCACATCACTCATGACACCTCACTCCACCTCAGATACCTCTCCTTGGATGCCCTCACCCCATGCCAAGCCTTAATTACCTAAACCCCATCTTAATCCTTCCTCTCGCGCTCATTTAAGCCCCTCTCAAACCATTTTCCAATGGCAATCAAATCTGGCAGTTGGAAGAATGGGCCGAAGGCTAAAAATAGCCTTTTTCCCATTCTTTTGCCTCCGACGTCGGTCAGTATGCAGCTGACACCGGTGGTATCACCAACGTCAGTTCCATTAAAACTGACTTTTTGCCTCTGTTCTCCCCCCCGTGAATGTGAATTCTTGGCTCTAGCTTCCCAGCCTCCTTGCTTCTTGAATTCTTGTAGGTATTAGTGTTTCAACAACACTCTCCAAGCTTAGAGGATCTGCACCAGTCATTCCACACTAGATTGAAGGTTGCACGACACTCTCTCACATCAGCTACAACAGAAATAGGCTCCCTGCACCTCTGTCTCTCCATTCACAGCTAAGTATCTATATTAGTTCTTTATATTTCTATCTCTTTTTACATTATCAATCATCCCACTGTCCATTTCCAAGTTTTGTGGCCACACCCAATCTATTATTCTTGGAGAGGCTGAAAAGCCTTCTCTCACCCTTATCTCTCTATCACCTCTGTCTTCCACCTGATCCCTCTCTTAGGTCACACTCTCTGCCCTGTAAACCCAACACAAGCCACTAAAACCCCTACAAACACCTCAAGCCATCTTGCTGACCACAGATAGACCAGAAATTTGTCCAAAAGCCCCATTGCCCTGACTGACATCGGCCTCCAGGCCCATTTCCCCCACCGACGTCGGTAGACTAACCGACGTCGATGACCTTGACAACCGGCACCGATAGAAATACCGATGTCAGCAACTGTGGAAGATAGATTGCCACATACAGGTACACATTTCTTTCTATTTCTTTTATTCAGTCCTTTATCATTTCCTTTTCTAGCAACATTCTGCTCTTTATCAATCAGTAGGCTGTCACCCCTTCAGGAGGTCTTCACACCTCTGGGATCAAGCTTTTGCTTGTTAGCCTACTACCTATCTATCTAACAATTTTCTTGTTTAGAGTCTATCTTGTCTACAGGTGTCATCCTCCACAACCAAAGAGGAGTGCCTTCAGTCATCTGGATTCAGTGCACAAACTTCATCTGGGTATGTACAAGCCCCTGACCATTTTGTCTTAGTTTCTCATTTCCTTTTGAATGTGAAAAGCAAAAACTTGTTCGAAAACATTCTGGCATGCCCGATGGGACCCTAGAAGCCTTTCTTGGGTTCATACTTTTCATCTAGGTGCATTAGGTCTCTCCTTACATCTCTTTCTTCTATCTATTTTGAAAAGACACTATTAGCAAAGGTAAAAAGAACCCTTCTTTCTTTCTTCCATCTTAGACTAGTCAAAGTCATACTCTTCAACCTCTTCTCACTTGTTTGCATATGAACACACATTTCAGTTTGGGCTTAAAATACATTGCATTTCATTTCTTCCTGAATGCATACTTAGCTCTCACATCTAGTAATTAAAAATGCATCATGAATAAAGCGTGGGCCACTTATGTTACACATCCAAATCACTTGCACAAAATCAAACATCTAAACTTACCTGAGACAAGGTCCAACTAGGATTTCATCACGTAGCAGATACCTTACCCATCCCGACAATCCCACTTGGACTTCACTACCAAGGGGAAAGTCCACTCTGTTCTCTGGCAGAGGATAAACTCTAGGGAAAGTATATACTGGCTAAGCGAGACCACCTTATCACTAGACTCGTGAAGTGAGGGGAGCTTGCTCCTTAGCACCAAGCCATGTACGGAACCTAACACAGATCTTGAGCACCAAAACTAACCTAAAACCAACTTTAGACTACCTCTTCCAGGACTTGTTCTACAAGCCAACTTTCCAAACACACTCTAAAGCATAAGCCAACATGATTCTAAAATTTATTTCTTAGGATTTAAAGCTTAGGGTCTACCTGTCTCCATCTGCTTTTCTGTTCCTATCTGGTTTTTTGAGCTAGTGAGGACGTTTTCTCTTTTATTTTTTCAAAAATTTTCAAATTCTGTGAGTTTTTGGAAAGTATAGTAACTGACATCGATTTTCCAACCGACATTGGCCACTGTCTTCACTGGCATTAGTTATCTGATTGACCTCGACAACTTGTTCCATCGACATTGGTATTTCTACCGACGTCAGTCACTGTCTAAACTTTTCTTCTCAAAATAGCAAGCTTAAAACCTAACTTTCTTGTTGTCCAGCATCTATTCTGGTTTTTTGAGACTGAAAAACACCGTTTCTAAGACCTGAACCTTTTTTTTGCCTTGAATGGTTTTGACACGCAGTCAAATCAAAACTCTTCTCGACCATGCAAGGCAACTACCGCTTCTGCCTTCACCCTCCATAACAAGTCCCTTAATGGAGTATCTGTTTCTATGCAATTTCGCTTTCACATTCAAAGGAGAGAAAATGAGAAACTAAAAGGAATGGTCAAGGCTTGTATGTACCTGGATATAGTCTGTGCACCATAATCCAGACGTTGTGAGAACTCCTCTTTTGCTATGGAGGAATAACACTTGAAAAAGATAGACACTAAAACACGAAGAATGTTAGTTGATAAGAGGGTGGATTGCCAAGAAAAAGCTTGGTCCTACAAGCGCTAAGGCTTCTTGGAGGATGACAATCCACTGTATAAGACAGAATATGACAGAGACAGAAAAGAGAAATAATGAAAGATGTGAAAAGAAAGAACTAAAAACAAATACGTACCTGATAAGCTGTAATCTGCTAAAACACAGTCGTCGACGTCGGTGATATTGCTGGCGTCGGTCAGGGAGGTCACCGATGACGGTTAGACTGCCGACGTCGGTAGGGGAAGTGGACGAGGTCAGTCAGGGCAAATGGCCAGGGATGGGTTACAGGTCTAGTTTCTGGTCTACAGAAAGGATTTGGTCTCGTTTGAGGGTTTGAGGGTCTATGAGGGATTCAGAGGGACTATTTGGGGTCTAAGGGACTGAAAATCTTGTCAAGAAAAGGGGTGAGAAACAAGAAAAAGGCCTTTCAGCCTTTTCGTAAAGCAATTTAGTCAGGTTGATTAGATAGGTCTTAAGATGGTCTATAGGTCTCTGATAACTTATGCTGAGTTGATTGGATAGAGGGTGTTGCCTAAAGAGAGACTAAGGGAGTGTCAGAGGCAAAGAAAAGGGAATAAGGGATGAGAGAAGGCTTTTCAGCCTCTCCGAGAAGAACAGGGAAGGTTGGGTCAAGGATGCTTGGAATAGACAGTAGACAGAATACTAATATATTTGAAATGATATTAGAATGAAAAAAGTACAAATACTTAGCTGTGATATGAATTGGTAAAGGTGCAGAAGCTGTGTTTCGGTTGTCGCTGGTGATGGAGATATCATGCAATCCCTGTGCAGAATGTTTGATGCAAGACCTTAGTGCCTAGAAAGTGCTTCCAAGAATGCTGATCCTTGCAAGAACACCAAGAAGCCTAGAACACTAAAAAGCAAAAGCACAAGAACTTTGTTTCGCTGGAAGAAGATTCGAGAGTTGTGATTAGCTTCAGAGATTAGCCGATTTTGTGATTGGGGTCTGTCAAAGGGTCAAAAAATTTGGTTAAGTATAACTGACGTTGGTGATTCTGCCGGTGTCGGCCGACATTTGACCGACATCGGCAGGTGCAGAATGGGTAAAAGAGCCACTAAGCCCATTTTTCATCCGCCAAGTGCACTATCCATTGGAGAATGTCAAAGGTTGGGCTAAATACACACGAGAGTTGGTTAGGCGGTTAGAGAGAAGTAAGAATAGGTCTTGGGTGAGTCATAGGATGGGAATTAGTCCAAGACGAGGTGTCCTAGGCGAGGTGTCATGGGTGATGTGTCCAAGGAGGGGGGTTAATTCAAAATAAGTTTATTATTTTAAATTAGTAATTGCATGTTTTAGGAATGGGTTCGGAATGGACCAAGGGGAAAGGTGACCAAGGGTTAGACACTATTTTGGTGTCTACATTTGCCCCTTTTTGTCTTGTTGGTTGCTCTAAATGAACTGCAAGACAAAAATAGGAGTCGGTTGCCCCAGGTATGGGATAAGGTTGATTTCGTCTTGTTGGTTATTCAAGTGAATTGCAAGACAAAAATAGGAGAGGGTTGGTTACCCCGATTATGGATGAGGTATTCCCCCTCAAAGTAGGAGTCGAGAGAAGGGAACCTGGAATCAGGTGCTGATTTGACAGAGAGTTGATGAAAAGGGTGAAGATAGAGTGAGAATGTTGCAAAAGTTGTGATTGCACATACACCACTTCACGAGGATGGTCAGGTCAAATTGTCGCAAGTTGAGAGTCAAGGAGTGCCAAAATTGAAATAATCAGGCCCCAGCATTTAGTCATCTGCTGATTGGGTTATTCAATCTAAGTTGAAGCTCCAATGGTCGTCGTGTTCTAGGTATCCCAGGCTCAGGAGGTGTTTCTGAAAACACAAAAATATCACAAGTAGTGCGGATCAACTGGCTTGTGATCCTATACTTGTGAAGGTCAAAAGTTTGCGCACAATTTTGCTAACCAATCATGAGGTAGCATACATGCAAAAACAACCAAGGCAAAATCACTTTGGAAGTAGTCGCAGTTAGAGGAGATGGTCATGATCTCCAAGGTCTGGTGGTCGATGGATGGATGCAAAAGTGATCTCAAGTGTGCCCCAGGGGGCCAAAATGACGTGGTCTGGAGGACTGACTGATTGGGGGCCTGATTTTGGGGCAACGAAGAAAAAAAGGAGGTTGGAAAGACGCTGATGTCGGTGACAAAAACTGACGTCGATAGCCAAAAATGTCTGACGTCGGCAGATGTCGGCCGATGTCAGCGAATTAGGGCACACAGATGCCGACGTCAGTGGCCTACCAAATCTGACAAAACTGGATTGGCGGCCCACCAAAAGTCATTTGTGATTTTTTGACTGAGAGAGAAAAAAAAGTGCTCTAGATTTTGAGGAGTGAAAGTGACTGATAGTGAGCGAATTAGCGGTGTGAGGTGGCAGAGTGAGATTGGTGGAGAGAGGGAGTAGATTGGAGGTTGAAGAGTCTGCTATGGGCCAGTAGGAGTTCGAGACAGAAGTGATGGTAGAGGGCAGTAGAGGACCCGCGAGAGGTCCACCTCCAGTGGCACCCATCGTGCTACCATGCCGGCGATGCTGAGATGAGGTAGGAGGGTCTCTAAGCCCTAGTTGGTTAGATTTTTGTTTTTATGTGTGTTTTGAATTTTTTGTTGATATGAGCAAAAAATGAGGGGGGAGGGTAGCTAGGAAGGTGGAAAAGGGATCTAGGATAGGTTAGGGGGTTTTGAGAGGGTTTTGGGGGGTGTAGGGGGAGAAATGGGGAAGCCTTAATTTTTAGGGCTCGCCCTGTTTGACCTTAGGGCCGAACCAGTCGTCGACGTCAGCGGGTTCGCCAGCGTCGGCCGATGAGTGACTGGCGTCGCTCACTAACCTGTCGATGTCGGTCACTATGTGACCAATGTCGGTTAAGTGAGTGCTGTTACTGGCACGCTAACCAATGTGAAGGATGAAAAATGTTAAAGTTGAGGGGTTAAAGCTATGCCAAGGGCTTCTTGGGTGTTGGGTCAGGCATAGATAGTGAAATAGGGAAAGTTTTTAACATGAGAGTGACTTGGGTGGATACAGGCGAGACTGACTTTGATGTTGTGGGATTGCCTCTCGACATTGCTGACGTGGATGCGCAGAGGGGTGACAGTCGATGAGTGGGCATAGATGAGCGCAGTTGGACTCGGCGGGCTGTGACGCTACTGCAGAGTGGTGCGAGATGCGAGTTTGATGGTGGCACTGATCGAGCGGTGGGATCATTCCACCAACACCTTTCACCTACCCACGAGAGAGATGACGGTCACAGTCAAGGATGTGTACCAGATTTTGTGGCTGCCAGTACATGGAGCAGACCTTTATGCGTGCTTGAGAGAGGCACACGATATTCATATGGTTACGCTGTTTGGAGAGCATGTCACGGAGATGAGCTATCACTCAGCGAGTTTTGTGTATGAGCCTTTATACGCTGCAGACGAGGATGCACATCGACTAGCAGTGTTGATGATGATAGGCATCACGGTGTACGCATTGCCAGATGCAGGGGCAGTAGGTTTCCAGTCGCTATGATCAGAGTTTTGCTTAAGATGTTAGAGCAACAGACAGTGTTCACCTGGGCACCAGTGTTTTTGGCCTAGGTGTATAGAGAGCTATGGGGTATCAGTCAGCGGCGATGATACAGCTTGTGCGTGGGCCACCTGCTACATTGCTGGGCCTATGAGCATATAGTGGTTACCCATCCTCTTGGCCTCCTAGTGGCAATTTTGGTTGGCTTTAGGGTCGAATTCAGGCAGTGGTGCGAGGTGATGGCATAGACGTGGGTAGACGGAGTGGTCAGAGGCATTGACCACTACAGAGGGGTACTGGAGGCCCTGATTCCTGCAGACATCATCTAGAGACAATACTTGGTTTATCCAGCATTCAGAGACTAGGGAGAGCAGCTGGTTGGTGTGCAGAGTTTGAGATGGATCAGGGGCAGGCGAGCCGGTGAGCTTGAGAGAGTGCCAGTAGAGAGAGTGCGGTGCCAATACGGGATGCTATAGGATGTACCTCCCACATTCCCATTGTATAGATGAGATGACATTGAGGTGCCGCTCTCACTACTAGAGGAGACAGAGGGCCCAGATTTTGAGGAGTTGCCGACAGGACCTAGGGTGGCTGATCCAAGTTGTACAAAGGCCTACATAGCATGGTGGGCAGGGCAGTACATAGGTTTACAGGTAGGGCCGTAGCTAGATCCACAGGCCATTACCAGAGAGTGGGATACAGCCCGCGAGGAAAGGGACACTGCGCGGCAGGAGAGGGACGCGACACAGGCCCAAGTCATAGTTTTGCAAGGACAGCTGGCAGGGGTTATAGGGAGCTAACATAGATGACGAGTCGAGTGACAGTGTTGATGGGTCAGGTCACACTACTACAGGGACATCTCATCGTAGCCCAGGCATAGGTAGCGGCAAGACAGGTTTTGAAAGGACAGGGTTCGATGCAGCAGCCAACATTTTCACAGGGGCCAGGATAGTCAGCATCGGTGTAGCTAGGTCAGCCACAGCCACAGGGGTCAGTACAGGGCACGGTAGCAGGATAGATGGGTCCACCACAGACTGTATCACTAGTTAGATACAGTGATGCACTGGATGAGATTGCATATTATGAGAGGGCCATCAGGGGGTTCCATCAGATACATCGATACTCTGAGATGCAGGCAGAGCAGAGCCGACAGAGGTCTATGTCTCGAGCGATGGATTTTGGGTCTCACAGATGGCACAGATCAGAGGGGGGGAGGATACAACATCTTCCCAGCCACTGCCACCACCACCACAACCACAGCCTTGAGGGCAGACCTTGAGATTTATTTATATACCGGCCTGCGAGCCGATGATGCGAGATGTATTATATTTTGTTGAGAGAGAGAGAGAGAGACAGATTGTATCATTATATAAAAGATTTTGATATATATATGATGATGGTTTTAGATCATTGATGTGTTATGGATGTTGTTTAATGTTTAATGTATTGAGCATTTTTGATTATGATGATGATGCATGTTTTGATATTATGTTTATGATTATAATGTTATGATGATTAAATGTGATGATGATAATGTTATGGTCAATGATTATAATGATGATGATTAATATAATGATGCATTTTGATAATGCTAATTATGAGAATGGTCATGACTTTTAGATTAGATGATGATGCGTAAGGATTATGTGATAGTGATATTTATGTTATGACTTGCGGATTATATGATGTGAATGCTTAATTGTGTGATGATGATAATGTGGTTGTGATTAATGATTAAGATGTAAATGATGAAAATGATTATGCTAAAGATTATGAAAATATGTGATTGGTTGTGATGTGATTGGCAGGTGACGAGAGAAGGAGATGGACGAAAGTGACGAAGAGAATGGCCGAGCTAACCCCAGAAGACCCCATGTCAACTGAGTGCTGCCTACATTGCCCCTGTCGTTAGGGCCTTAGGCTAATGTAGTTCTCCCAAAAAGGGAGGAAAAAAGATTGAAGTGGTTGATTTTGGTCATGATAAGGATATAGCACTTCCCATATGTCTGAGGGTACATGCTTGAAATGACAAGGAGGAGATGATGCTACAGCCTTTTCCAAATGGTGTAAGCTGTAACATTGGTTGGGGTTTTTCATCCCTAGCAACTATCCATATTAATGATGGATGTTTGCTAAAAATGAATTGCAGGTCGATTTATGTTTCAACAAGTAATGGTTTATGCTTGACATAAATTGTGTGGTTGATAATTTCCATGTGTATTGATGTTTATGGAAACCAGAATGAGTAGGTTATGTGAGTGGTTTGAAAAGAGTTGGATTGAATTGTTTTGATAAAGGATGTGGTTGAATGTGACCAAAGTGTAGGCAGAAAGTAAAAGGCATAAGCGCCCTTTTATTGACAAGGACCAAAAGGACAACATAGATAAGGGTTGTTATAACCAAGAGCCCCATTCATGCGTTGCATCATTGACCATGAGTTGTGTTAGAGCGGTAATCGAATCACTTTGACATTAAAGTGAGCTTGAAGTCCCTTGAGTAGGTGATGGGATAGAAGGAGAGGGTAACCTAGTTTAGAGTAGGGATAACTTTGCCCCTTTTTATAGGAGGCCCTGAGACAACTATAAGTCAAGTCCATGACCCGATTTTTTTTTTTTAAAAGTGGACTGATCAATGCGAGAAGTCCACATAAAGATGTCACTTGTTTTGTGGTCATTTGTGAAGCTGATCGATGTGGGAAGCTTCTAAGAGAGTGCTGTTTGTAGCAAGATTTAGTCATAGCCATCCTTCGAGGGAGTGGTCTATACTTTGCTTTATAGATTTTGAATAACTGTCCTTCGAGGGAGCAGTCTGCTTTTTGATTTGATATTGTGACTTTGGATATTTTGACATCCTGATTTAGTTTTGACAGAATGTTGAGTCATGGACAAGACTTATAGAAGGTCAAGGGCTCCCTTTTATTAGGATGAAGCATCCATACATCATAAAAGGGTTGTAGAGGATTTTGTTAAGGGAAAAAGGGTGGAATGGATTGAGGATTAAAAGGACAAGGATTGCTCAAGGGACGAGCTCAAGTTAAATGTCAAGTGGATGAGTACTCGACTAACAGTAGAATGGTTGCAGATGCAAAGCATTAAGGGGCTCAGGTTCTGGTCGGCCTTCAAGAGAAGACAGACGATAAGTCCTTGATCCATACTTATGCGTGATGATATAAGGTCCGAGCCAATTAGGAGCAAATTTGCCTCGTTTACTCCATTCCATATTGGTCACATGCTGATTCTCTTTGAGGATGAGGTCTCTGATATTGAAATCTCATTCTCGCAGAGTTTTGTTATAAGCTCGTTTGATGCGATTTTGATAGACATGGAGATGATTGAGGGCAGCAAGATGACGTTCATCGAGTAACTCAAGTTGAGCTAGTCGATCTTGACGAAAGTCATCATTAGAAAGAATGTCATGGAGTGAAATGTGAAGAGACGAGATCTGTACTTCGAGAGGTAAGACAGCCTCTGTTCCGTACACTAGAGAGAAAGGGGTAGCACCTGTAGAGGTTCGAATGCTAGTGCGGTAGGCCCACAAAATGAAGGGTATTTGAATGTGCCAATCCCTTCCAGTGTCGTTGACCACCTTCATGAGAATTTTAGTTAAGATTTTGTTAGAAGCCTCAGCCTGCCCATTTGCTTATGGGTAGTAAGGCGAAGAAAAGCTGAGTTTGATGCCAAATGAGTCACAAAGTTTTTGGACAGTTTTGTTTTTGAAGGACTTGCCATTGTCGGTGATGATTTTGTGAGGTACACCGAAACGACAGATGATGTGGGTATTGATGAAGTCGACAATCTTGTCGGCTTTTGTGGAGACAAGAGGAATAGCTTCCACACATTTAGTGAAATACTCAGTGGCAGTGATGATGGATTGATGACAAAGAGATGAATGAGGGTTAATCTCACCGATGAGATCTAAGCCCCATTGTGAAAAAGGCCAAAAATCTTGAGCGACTTGTAAGGCGTGACTAGGGAGATGAAGCAAGTTAGCATGCTGCTGACATTTGATGCAACGCCGAACATAATCGCTACAGTCTTGATGAAGAGTGGGCCAATAATAACCCAGGCGAAGGATGCGCTTGGCAACCGAGTTACCACTGAAGTGTATGCCACAAATCCCATCATGGGATTGTTTAACAGCATGAGAAGCTTCAGTGGAGTTTAAATAGTGAAGAAGAAGGCCGTCAAAACCTCTTTTATAGAGAAGGCCCCCTAGCATGGTATAGCAAGCAGTGCGCTTGATGAAAGCCCACTGTGCATTGCTAGAGAGGTTGGGAGGAATGAGAGAATGAGCCAAGTAGTCCTCAAGTTGTTTATACCATACATATTGTGAACTAGAGTCTATGGTGTGGATGAGATTGATGTCAGTGGAAATGTATGAAGGCAATGGCACATGATGTACCATGACATAAATTCTTGATGAGGATGATGATGAAGAAGGAATATGCGAGGTGAGGGAAGCCATGGTGTTAGCAAACTTATTCATCGATCAAGGAACAGTCTGCAATAAGTGATGGTCGAAAGATGCTAGAAGAGTGTCAACACGGTGCTTGTACCTTTGTAAAATTTCATTTTTACAAAGATATGAACCATTGATTTGATTGACGACAAGTTGTGAGTCACCAAAAATGTTGATGGACTTGATGTTTAAAGAAAGGGCAGTTTGAAGTCCCAAAATTAAGGCTTCGTATTCAGCCATATTATAGGTACATTCAAAGTCGAGTTTGAAAGACAGGGGCATGGGTTCACCTTAATGTGGAATGAGGATGACCCCTGCACCCCCACTGAGTTGACATTTAGAGCCATCGAAGAACATCGTCATTTGGTAGAATGTGTCATCAGTTGAGAGAGTGGCGATAGATTCATCGGGAAACTCGCACTGAGAAGGTTGATTGTCGGGAAGAGGGGCATCCGCTAGTTGGTCAGCGATTGTTTGCCCTTTTAAAGATTTTTGTCAGACAAATTCTAAGTCAAATTTAGCAAGAAGCATGAGCCAACGAGCTATACGCTGGTTTTGATATGGTTTAGAATGCATGTATTTAAGAGGATTAGTGTAGGTGACGACAAAGGTTTTGTGATTGAGAAGATAGTGACGGAGCTTGGTAGTGGCAAAGACTAATGCCAAATAGAGTTTCTCGATATGAGTATATCAAGTTTCATAGTCGACAAGTGTTCGGCTTATGTAGTAGACTGCTTGCTCATGGTGTTGCTCGTCTCGATGCGCGATCATGGCACCTAACGAATGATTGGTTGCTGAGATGTAGAGGTAGAAGGGTTGGTCATCTTTTGGTGGAATAAGGACTGGTGGAGAAACCAAATAGCATTTGAGGGATTTAAAAGCCTCTTGGTAATCTTTATCCCATTTAAAGGAGACGTCCTTCTTGAGGAGGTGATGAAAGGGTTGGCAACGGTCAGAAAGCTGCGAAATGAAGCGGCGGATGGATTGGAGCTTCCCTTGTAGATTGTGAAGTTGGTTGAGATTAGTTGGAGGTGGCATTTCGAGGATAGCGTGAATTTTGGTAGGATCTATCTCGATGCCATGAAGAGAGATAATGAATCCCAGGAGCTTTCCTGAGAGGACCCCAAAGACACATTTCTTGGGGTTTAGACAGACATGGTACAGAAGAAGGCGAGAGAAGATGATCTTGAGGATAGTCAAATGGTCGCGACGAAGCTTAGACTTGCCGAGCAGGTCATCTACATAGTCCTCCATGATTTTATGGAGGAGATCGTGAAAGATGTAAGTCATGGCACACTGATATGTGGCACCTGCATTTTTCAGACCAAAAGGCATGACCCAATAGCAAAAAGTTCCCCATGGTATAATGAAGGTGGTTTTGTGCTGATCTTTTGGTGCAATCAGGATTTGGTTATATCCTAAAAATCCATCCATGAGTGATAACATCTCATGGCCAGCTGTAAGATCAACAAGTTGGTCAATGTTTGGAAGAGGAAAGTCATCCTTGGGACAAGCTAGGTTAAGGTCACGATAGTCTGTGCAGATTCGGATCCCCCCAGTCGCCTTGGTGACAGGAACGATGTTAGAGACCCACTGCGGATAATCGATGGGTTGGATGAAGGAGACAGAAAGAAGGCACTAAAGCTCTTCTTTGACAAGAAGTGCAACACGAGGATGCATTTTGTGAATCTTTTGCCTAACAGGCTTAGCCTCTAGGTTTGTGACAATGTTATGAGTGGCAATGTTAGGGTCGATGCTAGGCATGTCAGCATAGGTCCAGACAAAGGCTTTACGATTGTCTGAGAGAAATGTGGTATAGTCAATCTATTCCTGGGTGTCTAAAGATTGACCAATCTTTAAGACATGAGGAACATCAGAAGATGAAAGGTTAATGTCAATGGTTAATTCATTTAACATAACCTGTGTTTCAGAGGGGAGGGAGCGCTAAATGAAAGAATCATCGGCACCCATATAGGTAAGAATGGCATCGTCGTCTATGCAGTGGACAGTGTTGATGGTTGCCGATTCATCGTCTATCATGCTGGGATAAACGAGAGGGAGAGACTTGGGAACCCCGTCAAGCTGATAGGTTAGGGGTTCCAAGCGGATGGTGTTTATGCAAAAAAAAACTAGGAGGGATGGAAACCACCGACTCTGTAGGTGAGGATGGAAGAATAGGCGAGTCTGAAGGAGATTAGTCGATGGTTGGTTCAGGGCAAAGGTTTGTGGAAGCCTCAGTGGGTTCTTCGAAACCCAGTCCATACCGTTTCTTTGCATTATCATCATTGGGTGGTTCGATAGGCCGATGGGAGCCTTGTTCGTAGTGCCCAAAGCCAAAACCCTTCCATGCACACCTATAAAGGTAGGTATGTGCAAAGGTGGGGTTGCCAAGAAAGGAGAAATTAGATGTGAATATTTGAGGTGAGGAGGAAGGATTTGATTCAGTAGGAGCATGATCTAGCCCCCCATAGATGAGATTGGTTCGAAGGCTAGGAGGACCATAAGGAATGACCATTCTGATCCGACAGTCATAGCTTAGGTTTTGATGAAGCTGTCCATACTCTTGAGGAGTCTGGAACATGTCTAGAGTAAGTAGGCGATATTCCCCCAGTGAAAGTCTTTGGAAGATATCATCCATGGGGTCCTTGGTTGTTAATTGAGAAGATGATGTGGTGGCAACCGCTGTTTGTGTACTAATTGACGCTTCTGCGGATGGAGACGATGTTTGGGTTGATGCCTTGAGAGGGATAAGAACGTCGTTGGGTCGATAGGTTGTGTTGCAAGTCTTAAAAGGGGATGGGTCAGTAGGAATGACATGGACTTGTTTGTCGTGTTCAAATTTGACACAATGGTGAAGTGTTAAAGGGACGCAAGCCATGGCACAGATCCAGGGTCGCCCTAATAGCATGTTATATTGGAATTCTCTCTCAATGATGTAGAAGAGCTTCGGGATTGTGCGTGGACCAACATGGATATGGAGGACAACAGTGCCAATAGTGTTAGCGGTGGTGTCATTAAAAGATCTATGGATTGCATCGGTTTTCGATACATAATTCTTGGGAGGAGCCAATTGATCAAAGGCATGGGTGGAAATGATATTAATGCTAGCGCCCCCGTCAATCATAACTCATTTAATACGGGTTTGATCAACGTAGGCTGTGATGAAAAGAGCAGCGTCCTGATCTTCCAAGGTAGAGGTAGGAATTTCAAAATCATGTAAAGTGATAGAGGCGACGGGGGATAAAGAATGGACTAGGGCAGCTAGTGGTTGAGGGTCTTCAGGTTAGACTTCTGCTGCCTGTAGGGCTTTGATTAGAGCCTGACAATGCTGGGGGGAGCTTTAGATAAGGTCATATAGGGTCATCTTCACAGGTGTTTGGTGAAGTTGTTTTATCATAGAGTCTTTGATTGCCTCTGAAGAAGGGGGTTGAGACGCTCCTAAGATGGAAATCTTGGGTTTCGGTGGTTGAGGTGCTTGAACAAAAGGATAAGTCCAAGGA
This sequence comes from Torreya grandis, assembly GCA_037957365.1. Classification (NCBI taxonomy): domain Eukaryota; kingdom Viridiplantae; phylum Streptophyta; class Pinopsida; order Cupressales; family Taxaceae; genus Torreya; species Torreya grandis. The sequence goes on from JARHVA010004659.1 coordinate 107,395, forward strand.
ATAGTAGATTTTTCTTTCGCCTTGTCCTTTTGTGACCTAGTGGTTATATGGATAGCATTGATTTCAAAGATAGGAGGTGAAGAAGGGGTCATGGCCTACTGGTGAGATGTTGATGTGGTTGAAGAGGTTGGATGGGAAGGTGTCGAGGGTCGGTTAAGAGTGTCCTCAAGGAGAAGAGTGTCTTTCTCCATATAGCGGCGAATGACTGCCTTGAGGGCACATCAAGTCTCGGTATCGTGTCCTGGCGTATGATGGTATAAACAAATCTTTGTGTCATCGAACTAGGAAGGTTTTGATCTGAGGGGTTGGAATGGCTTAATAGAAGGAAGGGTTATGCTAGAAGTCTGCAAAAGTTGGCATAATATCAAAGCATATGAACCTACTAAGGGGTCCGTGCTTGTTGATGCATGACGCGTTGGTGACTTTTGCTTGGGGGATGTTGAAGAAGGTTTCCGTACCACCTTTTGGTTTGATGGTGCGGCCACATGTGAAGATGGCACTTTCTTCGTGAGAGGTGCCAAATTTTTGAGAGGGGGTTGACTTGTGGTTGGCAAAGGAAGTAATGGAGGTAATTTGTTTTGGTTAAGGGTCGGAGTAGGAAGCACGCCAATTAAGGTAGAAGGGTGAGGGCCTAAAATGGAGGGCAAAGTTGATGGTGGAGGAGGGGTTCACTTTTGCAGTCTGGCAGTCTTATTTGACTTGGTTGGAAGACTACTTTTGGTTGAGGTATGGTCTAAGTACACCTTCACTTGCGGGTGAGTGAGGGTAGAGACAGGGCGAGTGCCAAGTGACTTGATCGGTTTAGATTGGGTAGATGCAAGTTTAGAAGTGGGAGTCTAGTCTTTGTTGAGAGTCTTGGGAGATTCTACCTTAGGAGGATTGGCAGCATGAGACGAGAGGGCACGAGAATGTTGAAGAACTTTAAGATGCTCCCACAATCCTTGATGTTCCACTTTCCTTGAAGGGAAAAGTTTGATTTTCTCTACTAGTCGAGAAAATGGTTGAGAAGATATTGGACAAGGTTTGGATTCTTGAGAAGTTGTGTTAGGTGTGGCAGTAGTTTCGGACCCAAGGTGTGTGGGAGTTATAACTGGATTGTCGTTGATCGAAGACGATGGAGAGTCAAGTTCTTCTCTTGGTGGAGAAGGAACTGAAGAATGTGACTCCTCAAGTGGGTAAAGGGCAGGGATTATGGTGCCCTCCACTTGCGGTTGAGGAGTAGGTAAGGTCGGGTCTTCCATAAGCAGTAGGAAGGAGGATGGTGAGACCGGTGGTGCCGGTAAGGTTGAGGCATCCTCCAAGATGAGAGAGGTTGATGGAGAACTAACCGGGGAAAGAGGATTGTCCATACGTGATGGACTGATAGATGGACTAACCTCTTGAGGTTGGTTGGGGATGAAGGGCGAGACCGTATTGACTGTTCGAATGTCGTGTTCATGAGTGTTGTCAATCAAGGTCTGGACATTATTTTAGGTCGGTGGATGATTGGGGAATGGTTGCTTGAAGATGTTGATGCCCTGATTAGGAGGTGCATTGGGATTATCTAGAACGAGGTCACCCTTTTCAAGCATGTCTTGGATTATGTTTTTAAAGGTTTTGCAGTTTCCCGTGTCATGACCTTTGACACGGTGGTAATTACAGAAGTCATTTTCCCTATACCACGTAGGGATGGCGCGTGAGGGATCAAATTGTGGTGGTGGTCGAATCTAGGGGAGGTTGAGAATCCCCTGCTTAACAAGTTTTTCTAGTATAGACGTGTAAGATTCTCCAAGAGGAGTATACTGTCGTTATACGTATCTCTACTAGAATTGATGGGTGGTGCTCTGAGATGTGGATGGCTCAGGCTGATTGGTTGAAGAGGACGAAGGTCTAATGACCATAGTTTAGCTGAAGCTTTAGACTTAGAATTGGATGATGAAGGTTTAGAAGAAGAGGAGTCATTGGTCTTAGAGTTGGGATTCTTGCTCTGCAACTTGACTTTATTCTCCTCGATGACACGTAATTCAAGTTTGTGGGCCATCGTGAAGGCTTCGTTGAAGGTGCGGAAGGTCTTAACCCGTAAGGTGGAAGAAATATGTTTGGCGCAAGCTCGAGAGAAAAGTTCAATAAGTTCAGGTTGAGGTAAGGAAAAGGAGAGTTGATTGATGAGGCCTCTCCATCGAGCAATGAAGTCAGCTATAGATTCGTCCTCAAATTGGTGGATAGTATAGAGGTCCGTGATCGAGACCTTTTTGGTGATGTTAATGGATAAGTGATCAAGAAAGAGCTGGGCTAGCTGTGTAAAGGTGAAGAGGGAATGGCTGGCAATAGAGCTGTACCAGTCAAGTGCAGCACCAAAAAGAGACATAGGAAATGTGCACAAGAGCAATGCATCATCATGGGCAATAAGGTAACAGGCATGTCTGAATGCCCGTAAGTGTTGCTGTGGGTCTTCCTTGCTTTGAAAGTGAGAAAATTTGGGAAGCTCCCACTGGTTGGGGTATGGTCTAATCAAAACGGAAGGATGAATGGGCTTATTGCAAATTTGCTTGTATGAGAGAGCATTGCGTGAGCCATAAATGGAGGTCTCTAAGCTAGACATCTTATCCATCAGCATTTTGATGATATCTGCTGACGGATTGGCAGGTGGAGCACCCCCTAGATTATAAGGCGCTTGAAAGATATTGGGAGGGGCATATGACGTGGTTGGTTACGTATACGCAACATATGGGTAGCTGGTTATTGGAGCAAAAGTTAGAGCCAAGGGAACTTGTGTTATGGGGTTGGTAGGCACAAGTTGGATAGGGGCCGTCAAGGATGGTTGAGGAGTAGCCACGCTTGTTGACGGGTAAACAATTACTCTTGTGTTGATAGGTGCAAGAGTAGGGGGATAGAGACCAGTAGGTTTTGGAAAGGTGTGGGATTTAATTGAGTGGTTTGAGGTTGAGGGAGTACCGGAACCCCCATGGAGGTAGGTTTAGATGGAGTGGCTACGTTTTGAAGGTAAGACACGGTTGGGTTATTGGTGGAGGTGTTGAATTGATTGTCTAGTGGCTGAATTGTAGGTGCTGTTGATGTGATTCTTGTCTCGACTAAGGAAGTCGGCATCCCATAGATTGGGTTGCCTAGGGAGTCTCACGTTTGGCTATGCGCGAGATAGTGCTGTAGGGCCTTGACGTTAAGGTCCAAGAATTGTGCGAAATCTTGGTCCCCTTCTAGGATAATAGGAGTCTGAGGCAGGGTTGGGCGAGTAGGAGTTCTTTCAGTCTCTGAGTGGAACTCCATTATAGGACTGGTTATATATGGTGAAGGTGGAAGTAGTTGTTGACTAGCATGGTCAAGGAGAGCCTTGGTTTGACTGCGTGTCAAAACCATTCAAGGCAAGAAAGGGTCAGGTTTCAGAAAACTATGTTTTTTCAGTCTCAAAAAACCAGAATGAATGTTTAGATAGCCAGAAAGTTGGATTTTAAGCTTGCTATTTTTGGAAAAAAGAAAATGGATAGTGATCGATGTCGGTATAAAAACTGATGTCGGTGAAGAAGACTGCCGATGTTGGTCAGATAACTGATGCCGGTGCAAAAAAGTTGCCGACGTCAGTTACAAAACCGATGTCGGTTACTGTGTTTTACAGAAACTCAAAAAAAAGTATTTGGAAATGAAGAAGACATCCTTACCAGCTCAAAAAAAATAGATAAAAACAAAAAATAAGATGAGAACAAGCAGATCCTAGCGTTAAATTCCTAGAAATAATTTTATTAGGATCGTGTGGCTTATGCCTTAATGTGATGTTTGAGGAGGTTGGCTGTTAGAAGGGTCCTAGAATAGGTAATCTAAAGATGGTTTTAGGTATGTTTAGGCGCTCAAAAGTCTGTGTTAGGTTCCATACATGGCCTGGTGCTAAGGAGCAAGCTCCCCTCACTTCACGATCCCAGTGGTTAGCTGGTCTCGCTTAGCCAAAATATACTTTCCCTATAGATTAGACTCTGCCAGAGAATAGAGTGGGCTTTCCCCTTGGTGGTGAAATCCAAGTAGGATCACCGGGATGGGTAAGGTATCCGCTGGGTGATGAAATCCCAGTCGGGCCTTATCTCAAGTGAGTTTGATGTTTAATTTAGTGCACGTGGTCTGGTTGTGTAACATCAAGTGATCTACGATTTATTCAATATGTGGTTTACTAATTACTAAGTGTGGACTAAGAAATGCAAGAAAGCAGGAAATGGAATGCAGTATATTTTAAAGCCCCAAATCGAAATGTTAAGTTGGAATGAAAACAAGTTTGAGAAAGGATTGAAAAAAATGATTTTTTTTTTACTAGTCTAGAAATGCAAGAAAAGAAAGAAAAAGTTCTTTTTATTCCTGCTTATGATGTCTTTAGAAAAGAAGAAAGAAGTGAAGAGAGAGAAACCTAATGCACCTAAATGAACAAAGAAGGAAAGGAACCCAAGGAAGGCCCTAGGGTGTCCCACCGGGCGTGCCAGAATGTTTTTATGCAATTTTGCTTTCACATTCAAATGAGAGAAAATGAGAAACTAAAAGGAATGGTCAAGGCTTATATGTACCTGGATATAGTCTGTACACCGTAATCTAGACGTTGTGAGAACTCCTCTTTTGCTGTGGAGGAATGACACCTGAAAAAGATAGACACTAAAACACGAAGAACGTTAGTTGATAAGAGGGTGGATTGCCAAGCAAAAGCTTGGTCCTAGAAGCGCTAAGGCTTCTTGGAGGATGACAATCCATTGTTTAAGATAGAATATGACAGAGACAGAAAAGAGAAATAATGAAAGATGTGAAAAGAAAGAACTAAAAACAAATGCGTACCTGATAAGCTGCAATCTGCTAAAACACAGTCGCCGACGTCGGTGATATTGCCGGCATCGGTCAGGGAGGTCGCTGACGATGGTTAGACTGCCGACGTCGGTAGGGGAAGTGGACGAGGTCGGTCAGGGCAAATGGCCAGGGACGGGTTACAGGTCTAGTTTCTAGTCTGCAAAAAGGATTTGGTCTTGTCTGAGGGTTTGAGGGTCTATGAGGGATTCAGAGGGATTGTTTGGGGTCTAAGGGACTGAAAATCTTGTCAGGAAAAGGGGTGAGAAACAGGAAAAAGGCCTTTTAGCCTTTCCGTAAAGCAATTTAGTCAGGTTGATTAGATGGGTCTTAAGATGGTCTGTAGGTCTCTGATAACTTATGTTGAGTTGATTAGACAGAGGGTGTTGCCTAAAGAGAGACTAAGGGAGTGTCAGAGGCAAAGAAAAGGGAATAAGGGGTGAGAGAAGGCTTTTCAGCCTCTCTGGGAAGAACAGGGAAGGTTGGGTCAAGGATGCTTGGAATAGACAGTAGACAAAATACTAATATATTTGAAATGATATTAGAATGAAAACAGTACAAATACTTAGCTGTGATATGAATTGGCAAAGGTGCAGAAGCTGTGTTTCGGTTGTCACTGGTGATGGAGATATCGTGCAATCCCTGTGCAGAATGTTTGATGTAAGACCTTAGTGCCTAGAAAGTGCTGCCAAGAATGCTGATCCCTGCAAGAACACCAAGAAGCCCAGAACACTGAAAAGCAAAAGCACGAGAACTTTGTTTCGCCAGAAGAAGATTTGAGAGTCATGATTAGCTTCAGAGATTAGCCGATTTTGTGATTGGGGTCCGTCAAAGGGTCAAAAATTTTGGTTAAGTATAACTAACGTCGGCGATTCCGCTGGCGTCGACTGACATTTGACCGATGTCGGCGGGTGCAGAATGGGTAAAAGAGCCACTAAGTCTGTTTTTCATCCACCAAGTGCACTATCCGTTGGAGAATGTCAAAGGTTGGGCTAAATACACAGGAGAGTTGGTTAGGCGGTTAGAGAGAAGTAAGAATAGGTCTTGGGTGAGTCATAGGATGGGAATTAGTCCAAGACGAGGTGTCCTAGGCGAGGTGTCATGGGTGATGTGTCCAAGGAGGGGGGTTAATTCAAAATAAGTTTATTATTTTAAATTAGTAATTGCATGTTTTAGGAATGGGTTCGGAATGGACCAAGGGGAAAGGTGACCAAGGGTTAGACACTATTTTGGTGTCTATAGTATCATTCAGACAATGAACATACTCTTGTCTAGCCGACCTCGACTCGACCATCTATTGTTCCTGAAGGGGATCAGGACTTCGAAAGGTTCCTTGACCTTAACGTTAAGGCCCTTCAACATTATCTCACAAGAAGCCAAATGCGAGACTCTTTAGGCAACTTGATTTATGGGATGCCGACCTCCTTGGTTGAGACGATGATCGTATCAACAACCACCACTATAATTCAGCCCATAGACACCCAAGCCAATACCTCAACCAATAACCTGACTGTGTCCTATCTTCAAAGTGTGACCTCTCCTTTTCCTAGGCCTTCCTCCATTGGGGTTTCAGCACCCCCTCAACCACAAACTTCTACCCCCTTCCAAAATCTAGTTGTCTCCATCCCGCCTACTCTTGCACCTATCAACACAAGAGTAATTACCTACCCTTCAACAAGTGTGGCCACCCCTCAACCACCTTTGATGGCCCCTATCCAATTTGTGCCCTCTAACCCCTTAGCTTCAACATCTATCCCGATGACTAGTTACCCATATGTTGTGCCTATATAAGTGCAACCAACCATGTCATACGCCCCTCTCAACACTTTCCCAATGCCCTACAACTTAGGGGGCGCTCCATCTACAAATCCATCAACTGACCTAATCAAAATGTTGATAGACAACATGTCTAGTCTTGAGACCTCAGTTTCAGGTTCCAAAAATGCTCTTTCATATGAGCAAATTTGCAATGAACCCATTCATCCCTCAGTCCCGATCCGGCCGTATCCCAGTCAGTGGGAACTTCCTAAATTTTCTCACTTCCAGAGTAAGGAAGACCTGCATCAGCACCTACGAGCATTCAGACATGCTTGTTATCTTATATCCCATGATGATGTGTTATTGCTATGCACGTTCCCCATGTCACTTTCTAGTCCTGCCCTCGACTGGTATAGGTCTCTTACCAGTCACTCTCTTTTCACATTCACCCAGCTAGCCCAGCTTTTCCTTGATCACTTTTTGATCAATATCACCAAAAAGGTCTCCATCACAGACCTATACTCTATCAAACAATTCAACGACGAATCGATCGTTGATTTTGTCACCCATTGGAGAGGCTTAATCAATCAACTCTCCTTTTCCCTACCTCAACCTGAGCTCATTGAGCTCTTTTCAAGAGCATGTGCCTAGCACATCTCTTCCACTTTGTGGGTCCAAACATTTTGCACCTTTGACGAGGCTTTCACTATGGCCAATAAACTTGAACTACGTGCCATCAAGGAAAACAAAGTCAAATTGTGGAGTAAAAACCCCAACACCAAGACAAATGACCCTTCCTCTAAACCTTCTTCTTCTAGTTCCAAATCTAAGGCATCAACAAATGTTGTAGTCATTAGACCATCATCTTCGACAATGACCAATCAACCTGAACCATCCACATCACAAAGTATCACACAATAATTCCAACAAAGATACATACAGTGTCGATACACTCCATTAAGAGAGTCATACGCATCTGTGTTAGACAAACTTGTCAAATAGGGAGTCCTCAATCTCCCCCAAATTAGGACACCCCCACAATTCGACCCCTCAAAAGCTATCCCTACGTGGTATAGAAAAAATGACTTCTGTAATTATCACCGTGTCAAGGGCCATGACATAGACAATTGTAAGACTCTCAAGAACATCATTCAGGACATGCTAGATAAGGGTGACCTTGTCTTAGACAACCCAAATGTGCCCCCCAATCAAAACATCAACATCTTCAAACAACATTTTCCTAACCATCCCCCTACCCAAAACAATGTGCAAACCATGACCGAGGACTCCCACGATCATAATATATGCACAGTCAACATTGTCTCTCCTCTTGTGCCGAACCAACCTCTCTCATAGTTTGAAGAGGCTAACCAACCCATTGGCCCTTCAAAGGAGGAAGAGTCTTCTTCCCCTATTTCTCTTTCATAGGCAGATGAACCTTCTTCTCCTGTTAGTTCTCCATCAACTTCCCTTATATTGGTGGATGCCTTGACCATACCGGCACCACTGGCCCCACCTTCATCTTTCCTCCTACCCATGGAGGACCCTACCTTGCCTACTCCTCAACCACAAGTAGAAGGCACAATCATCCCTGTCCTCTATCCTCTTGAGGAGCCGCATTCCCCGATTCCTTCTCCACCTAGAGAAGAACCTGTCTCTTCGCCTTCTCTGACCAAAGATGATCTTGTTATGACTCCCTCACAACCGTCCACATCTTCTGAAGGACCAAAGTCTCATCCAACATCTTTCTAACCATTCTCTTGATTGGTGGAGAAATTAGGGCTTCTCTAATCAAGAAAATTAGAACATCAGGCATTATGGGAGCAGCTCAAAGCTCCTCACCCTGTGCATCCTATCTCATCTCATGACACCGACTCTCCTGTGACAAAATATTTCAAAGTTTCCAATAAAAACCATACTTCTACTACTAAACCTTCAAAACCTCAACCATCTGCATCAAAACCTAGACCCTCATCCACCATATCAAAACCGATTAAATCCCTTAGCGTTCGCCCCATACCTAACTTCACTCACCCGCAAGTGAAGGTAGACTTGGACCTTGCCTCGCCCAATAGCAGTCCTCAAACCAAACCAAAGAAGACTGCTAAACCAAGGTGGTGAACTCCTCCTCCACCATCATCATTGCCCTCCATTTTGGGCCCTCATCCTTTTGTCATAATCAGAGTGCGCCCTACTCCAACCCCTAACCAAAACAAGTTGCCTCCACTTCTTCCTTTACCCACCACAAGTCAACCTCCTTTGAGAATTTCAGCACCTCTCACGAAGAAAGTCTCATCTACACAAGTGACTGCACCATCAACCTAAAAGGTGGTACAGAAGCCTCCTTCAATGCCTCCCAAGAAAAAGTCTTCAACAACTAATGCATTAACAAGCACATACCCCTTATTAGGTTCATATGCCTTGATATTGCACTGACTTTTTCAAACCTCTAGCATAACCCTTCCACCTATCAAACCATTCCAGCCTCTTAGGTCAAAACCTTCCTGGTTTGATGATACTAAAATTTGCCTATATCATCGCACACCAAGACATGACACTGAGAATTGATGTGCCCTCAAGGTTTTCATTTGCCAATACCTAGATAAAGACACCCTTCTCCTTGAGGACACCATCGACAAACCTCTGACACCATCCCATGTCTCTCAAACTCCTTCGCCGTCATCAACATCTCATCAACAAACAATGGTCCCTTTACCACCTTCATCCCCTATCTTCGAAATTAATGCCATCCACGTAGCCACTAGGTCATAAAAGGATAAGGTAAAAGAAAAAGCCGCTATTCCTTGGACCTACCCCTTCGTCAAACTGCCTCAGCCACCCAAACCCAAGATTTCTATCTTGGGTGCATCCCAACCCTCTTTGTCAAGGGCAATCCATGATTCTATGGTGAAACAGCTTCACCAAACACCCATGAAGATGACCTTATATGACCTCATCCAAAGCTTGCCTCAACACCGTCAAGCCCTAATCAAAGCCTTACAGGCAATGAAGGTCCAACCCGAAGACCCCCAATCACTAGCTGCCTTGGTCCAGTCATTGTCCCCCATTGCTTCTATCACTTTCAGCGATTTTGAAACTCCTACTTCTAGCTTAGAAGATCAAGATGCTGCTCTCTTCATCACAGCCTACGTTGATCAAACCCGCATTAAGTGAGTTATGATTGACAGGGGTACTAGCATTAACATCATTTCCACACATGCCTATGATCAATTGGCCCTCCCCAAGAATTGCATATCAAAAACCGACGCAATCCTTCAATCCTTTAATGACACCACTGCCACTACCATTGGCACCATTGTCTTTCATATACGTGTTGGTCCACGCATAGTCTCAGAGCTCTTCTACATCATCAAGGGAGAGTTCCAATACAACATGCTATTTGGATGATCCTGGATTTGTGCCATGGCCTGTGTCCCTTCCACATTACACTGTTGTGTCAAATTCAAACATGATGGTCAAGTCCATATCATTCCTACCGACCCATCCCCTTTCAAGATGTGTAACATGACCTATCAACCAAATGACGTTCTCATTCCTCTCAAGATAACAAACCAAGCATCACCTCCATTCGCAGAAGCCTCAATCAGCACGCAAACAACAGTCAACCTCACACTGCCACCTCCTCAAGCACCAACCAAGGACCCTATGGAAGATATCTTCCAATGAATTTCACTTAGGGAGTATCGCTTACTTACCTTAGAAATGTTCCAGACTCTGCAAGAGTATAGACAACTCCATCACAGTCTTAGCTATGACCATCAGATCAGAATGGCCATCCCTTATGGTCCTCCTAACCTTCAGATAAATCTCATCTATGGGGGGCTAGATCGAGCTCCCACTGATGGGAATCCTCTATCCTCACCTCAACCATTCACATCTGACTTCTCTTTTCTTGACAACCCTGACTTTGCTTATACCTACCTGCATAGGTGTGCATGGAAGGGTTTTGGCTTCAGGTGCTATGAACAAGGCTCCCATCAGCCCATCAAACTACCAAATGAAGAGAGTGTCAAGAAATGACATGGCTTGGGTTTTCAAGAACCTATCGAGGCTTCTAAAAACCCTTGTCCCAACTCTACCATAGACCAATCACCTCTCAACTCGCCTATTCATCCATCTTCACCTGTGGAGTCGGTGGTTTCCATCCCTCCTAGTTTTTTTTCCATAAACACCGTCCGCTTGGAACCCCTAACCTATCAACTAAGCAGGGTGTCTAGGTCTCTCCCTCTCATTTATCCCAACATGATATATGATGAATCATCAACCATCAACACCATCCACTGTGTAGATGATGACGCTATTCTTACCTATATGGGCACCGATGACTCTTTCATTCAACGCTCCCTTCCATCCAAAACACAGGTTATGTTAAATGAATCAACCATTGACATTAACCTTACATCCTTTGATATTTCTCACGTCTTAAAGATTGGCCAATCTTTGGATGCCCAAGAATAGACTGACTACACCCAATTTCTTTCAGACCATAGTAAGGCCTTTGCCTAGACCTACAGTGACATGCCCGGCATCGACCCAAACATTACCATCCACAACATTGTCACCAACTTCAAGGCTAAGCCTGTCAGGTAAAAGATTCACAAGATGCATCCTCGAGTTGCACTCCTTGTCAAAGAGGAGCTTTAACATCTTCTTTCTATCTCCTTCATTTAACCCATTGATTATCCATAGTGGGTGTCTAATATTGTCCCCATCACCAAAGCGACTGGGGGGATCTAGATCTGCACTGACTTTCATGACCTTAACCTGGCCTGTCCAAAAGATGATTTTCCTCTTCCTAACATCGACCAACTTTTTGATCTTATAGCTGGTCATGAGATGCTATCACTCATGAACAGGTTTTTAGGATATAATCAAATCTTGATTGTGCTAAAAGATCAACACAAGACTACCTTCATCACCCCATGGGGAACTTTCTGCTATAAGGTCATGCCCTTTGGCCTAAAGAATGCGGGTGCCACATATCAGCATGCCATGACTTACATTTTTCAAGATCTCCTCCACAAAATCATGGAGGACTATGTGGATGACCTGCTAGGCAAATCCAAGCTTCGTCGTGACCATTTGACCATCCTCAAAATCATCTTCACTCACCTTCTTCAATATAATGTTCGCCTTAACCCCAAGAAATGCATCTTTGGGGTCCTCTCAAGGAAGCTCCTGGGTTTCATTGTTTCTCTTTGTGGCATTGAGATAGATCCCACTAAAATTTAGGCTATACTCGAAATGCCACCTCTGACCAATCTCAAGCAACTTTATAGCCTGCAAGGGAAGCTCTAATCTATTCGCCACTTCATCTCACAGCTCTCTGACCACTGCCAACCCTTTCATCATCTCCTCAAGAAGGACGTCTCCTTTAAATGGGATAAGGACTGCCAAGAGGCTTTTGAAGCCCTCAAACGCTATTTTGTCTCTCCACCAGTCCTTTTTCCACCTAAAGATGACCAACTCTTCAACCTATACATCTCAGCCACAAACCATTCATTAGGTGCCATGATCGCGCACCGAGACGAGCAACACCGTGAGCAAGCAGTTTACTATATAAGCCAAACACTTGTCAATTATGAAACTCGATATACTCATACCAAGAAACTCTGTTTGGCATTAGTCTTTGCCACTACCAAGCTCTACCATTATCTTCTCAATCACAAAACCTTTGTCATCACTCACATTGACCCCCTCAAGTACATGCATTCCAAGCCATACCAAAACTAGCGTATGGCTCATTGGCTCATGCTTTTGGCTAAGTTCGACTTGGAATTCATCTAGCAGAAATCCATAAAGGGGCAAACAATCACTGACCAACTGGCAAATGCCCCTCTCCCTAACAACCAACCTTCTCATTGTGACTTTCCTGATGAGTCCATTGCCACACTTTCGACCGATGACACATTCTTTCAAATGATCATGTTCTTCGATGGCTCCAAATGTCAACTCGATGGGGGTGCGGGGGTCATTCTCATTTTGCATGAGGGTGAGCCCATGCCCCTATCTTTCAAGCTTGACTTTGAATGTACCAATAATATGGCTGAATACGAAGCCTTAATTTTGGGACTTCAAACCGCCCTTTCTTTAAGCATCAAGACCATCAACATCTTCAGTGACACAACTAGTCATCAATCAAATCAACAGTTCATATCTTTGTAAAAATGAAAATTTTTAAAGATATAAACACCGTGTTGACACCCTGCTGGCATCCTTTGACCATTACCTCTTGCAGACTATTCCTCAATCTATGAACAAGTTTGCTGATACCATGGCTTCTCTCACCTCACATATTCCATCTTCATCATCTTCATCCAAAATCTACATCATGGTGCATCATGTGTCATTGCCTTCATACATTTCTACTAACATCAACCTCATCAACACCATTGACTCTAGTCCATGGGATGTTTGGTATAAACAACTTGTGGACTACTTGACTCATTCTATCATCCCTCTCGACCTCTCTAGCAATGCACGATGGGCTTTCATCAAACGCACGGCTCAATATACTATGCTAGGAGGTCTTCTCTATAAAAGAGGTTTCAACGGCCTCCTTCTTCGCTATCTCACCCCCACTAAAGTGTCTCACACCATTAAACAAGTCCATGATGGGATTTGTGGTGGACACTTCAGTGGTAACTCAGTTGCCAAGTGCATCCTTTGCCTGGGCTACTATTGGCCCACTCTTCACCAAGACTATAACAACTATGTTCGGCATTGCATCAAATGCCAACAGCATGCTAACTTGCTTCACTCTCCTAGCGCTGCTCTACAAGTCACTCAGGATTTTTGGCCTTTTTCACAATGGGGCTTAGATCTCATCGGTGAGATTAACCCTCATTCGTCTCTTCGTCATCAGTCCATCATCACCGCCACTGAGTATTTCACTAAATGGGTGGAAGCTATTCCTCTTGTATCCACTAAAGCCAACAAAATTGTCGACTTCATCAGCACCCACATCATCTGTCATTTTGGTGTACCCCAAAAAATCATCACCAATAACGGCAAGTTAATCAAAAACAAAACTGTCTAGAAACTCTGTGACTCATTTGGCATCAAGCTTAGCTTCTCCTCGCCTTACTACCCACAAGCAAATGGGCAGGCTGAGGCTTCCAACAAAATCTTAACTAAAATTCTCATGAAGGTGTTCAATGACACTGGAAGGGACTGGCACATTCACATTCCCTTTGCTTTGTGGGCCTACCGCACTAGCATTCGAACCCCTACGGGTGCTACACCTTTCTCTTTAGTGTATAAAACAGAGGTTATCCTACCTCTTGAAGTACATATACCTTCTTTATGCATTTCTTTGCATGACATTCTTTCTAATGATGACTTTTGTCAAGATCGATTAGCTCAACTTGAGTTACTCAACGAATGCCATCTTGCTACCCTCAACCATATCCATGTCTATCAAAATCGCAACAAGCGTGCCTATGACAAGAATATGAGAGAATGGGATTTCAAAATCAGAGACCTCGTCCTCAAAGAGAGCCAACACGTGACCAATATGGAACGAAGTAAACGAGGCAAATTTGCTCCTAATTGGCTCAGACCTTACATTGTCACGCACAAGTATGGATCAGGGACTTAGCATCTGTCTTCTCTCGAAGGCCGACCAGATGTTGAGCCTCTTAATGCCTTGCATCTACAACCATTCTACTGTTAGGTGAGTACTCATTCACTTGACATTTACCTTGAGCTCCTCCCTTGAGCAATCCTTGTCCTCTTAATCCTCATTCCTTTCAACCCTATTCCCCTAAATAACCCCTTTGTAACCCTTTTATAAAGTATGGATGCTTTGTCCTAAAAAAGGGAGCCCTTGAACTTCTATAGTCTTGTCCATGACTCAATAATCTATTCAAAAATTGAGATGTCAAAGTATCCAAAGGTCATAAACTCTAAAAGGTAGACTGCTCCCTCGAAGGACAAAGGACAACTGTTCAAAATGTCAAAAACATATAAAGCAAAGATATAGACCACTCCCTCAAAGGATGGCTATGACTAAAATCTTGCTACAAATAGCACTCTCTCCAAAGCTTCCCACATCAATCAGCTTCACAAATGACCACAAAACAAAATGACATCCCTATGTAGACTTCCCGCATCGATCAGTCTACCCCCCAAAAAAAAAAAAAAAAAAAAAAACAAGGTCATGGACTTGACTTATAGTCGTTCTCAGGGTCTCCTATAAAAAGGTTCAAAGTTATTCCTACTAAAAAGGGGTTACCCCATTCTCAACATATCATATCACCTACTCAAGGGATTTTGAGCTCATTTTAATGTCAAAGTGATTCAATTACTTCTCTAACACAACCCATGGTCAACGACGTAATGCATGAATGGGGCTTTTTGTTCTAACAACCCCTATCTATGCTATCATTTTGGTCCTTGTCAATAAAAGGGCAAACATGCCTTTCACTTCATGCATTTTGGTCACATTCAACCAAGTCATATGCCAACCAAACCAAGTCAACCTTTTTCAGACCACTAAAACATTCTCCTTGCCTATTCACACTAGTTTCTATGAAAACCAATACACATAGAAACTATCGACCACACAATTTATGTTAAGCATAAACCAGTACTTGCTAAAGCATAAATAACCTCAATTCATTTTTAGCATATACCATTACTAATATGGAAAATTGCTAGGGATGAAAGACCACTCAACCACTGTCGACCACTTTGACTCCTTGCCTAAACTACATTGGTCTGAGGCCCTTCTAACTAGGGCTATGTAGGCATCATTCAGATGACAGGATGTCTTTTGGGGTTAGCTTGACCACCCTCGTTTGTTCATCTACCTGACGAACAAACCCTATCCTCTTCTAACCATGACTTAACCTCGACCAACCTCATCCATAACTGACTCTCTTCCTCCCTTGTTGGGAGAACTACATTGGCCTGAGGCCCTAACAATAGGGGCTATGTAGGTAGCACTCAGTTGACATGGGGTCTTTTGAGGTTAGCTCGGCCATCATCTTCGTCACTTTCTTTTGTCACATTCTTTTGTCACCTATCAATCACATCACAACTAATCACATTTTTCCATAATCATCAACATATTCATTTACATCATTTTCATCATAAACATAATCATAAAACATCATCGCCAAACATCATTACATACATCATTAAACCATAATCTAAGAACCATAAAGCATCATCATAAAAATCAAAACTATCCACATCATCAACATTGAACATCATCATATAATCATTTACATTAACCATAACAATATCATCATACATCATCATAATCTTCATCATACACATAACATAATCATAATCATCATAATCATCATAAACATAATATCAAATCATGCATCATTAAACACATGACAAATGCTAAACATCCATAACATTATCACAAATAACCAAAAATCACATCATATATATATATATATCAATGTTTTACAAATGACACAATCTGTGTCTGTCTCTCTCTCTCTCAAAATCTATAATACATCTCACATCAACGGCTCGTAGGCTGGTATATACATCATAACAAAATCTGGCCTCAAGGCTGTGGCTATGGCGGTGGAGGCGGTGGTCGTGAGGATGCTATATCATCTCTGCTCTCTGACCTGCGCCATCTATAAGTGCCCGAAGTAGTCACATGCGACGTAGACCTCTGGTAACTCTACTCATCTCTCATCTCTGAGTATTGTTGTATCTGAGGGAACTCCCTGATAGCTCCCTCATAATAAGCGATCTCATCCAACATAGTCCTGTACCTAGATATAGGTACAGTCTGCAGTGGACCCATCTGACCTGTTGTTGTGCCCTGCACCAAACCCTGAGGCTGTAAATAGGCTAGCTACACTGACACCGACTGTGCTGGCCCCTGAGATGGCTATTGAGGTGGGTGTTGAATCAGGCCCTATCCTCCAAAAATCTACCCTACTAATGCCTGTGCCTAGGCTGCAGCCAACTGTCCCTGCAAAATGGTGATCTGCCCTGTCAAAGCAGTCACCTATCCTATCAACTCAGCCACTTGTCCCTATAATCCTATGACCTAGCTCTCCAAAATGGTCACCCATCCTCGTGCTGCATCCCTCTCCTGGATGGCAGCATATCTCTCCTATCTTGCAGTGTCCCTATCCTTGGTGACTGCCTACAGATCAGGCTATGGACCCACTTGTACCCCTATATACTGTCCTACCCACCATGCTGCATAAGCCTTTGTACATCATGGGTTTGCTATCCCAGGGCCTAATGGCAGCTCCTCAAAATTGGGCCCCTCTGTCTCCTCTGGCAGTGGGAGTGGTGCCTCTATGTCATCTCACCTGTATTGTGGGAAGGCAGGCAACACATCCTATAGCATCCCAAACTGGCACTGCACTCTCTCCATTGGCACCCTCTCGAGCTCACTATCTCATCTATCCCTAACCCATCTCTAGATTTGTACTCCCACTAGCTGCTCTCCCTAGTCTCTGAAAGCTAGATACCCTAGGTATGGTCTCCAGATGATGTCCGTTAGGATTAGGGCCTCCAGTACCCCTCTGTGGTAGTTGATGTCCCTGACTACTCCATCCACCCGAGTTTGTGCGATCACTTCACACCATCATCTGAACCCAACCCTGAATCTGGCCTGGATCACAACTGGAAGGCTAAGAGGTCGAGTGACCACTATGTGCTCATATGCCCAGTAATGTAGGAGGTGGCTGACGCACAAGCTATACCATCGCCACCGACTGATGCCCCATAGCTTTCTATATAATTGGGATAAAAAGATAGGTGCCCAAGCAAAAAATATCCACTACTCCACCATCTCGGTCAAAACTCTAGTCATAACAACTAGAAACTTGCCTCCCTCTGCATCAGGCAGTGCATACACTGTGATGCCGATCATCATCAGGATCACCAATCGATGCGCATCCTCATTTATCGCATATAAGGGCTCATACACAAAACTGACTGAGTGGTATCTCACCTCAGTCATGTGCTCCCCAAATAGCGTAACCATATGAATATCATGTACCTCTCTTGAGTATGCATATAAATCTACTCTGTGTATTGGTAGTCACAAAATCTAGTACACAACCTCGACAGTCACGGATAGCTTTCTTGTCGGCAAATGAAAGGTGTTGGTGGAGTGATCCCATTGCTCAATCAATGCCACCATGAGGCTCACATCCCTCACCACTTGATAGTAGCACCATAGCCCACCTAGTCCCACTATAGTCATGTGGGCCCACTCCTTGTCGGTAATGCCTCCACGCATCTGTGTCAGCAATGTTGGGAGATGATCTCACAGCATCAACGTCTGCCTTGCCTGAATCCACCCAAAACCCAACTCGTGTTAACAAGTGACTATTCTTCCTATTTTGACCAATCTACCTGACCATCTATGCCTATCCCGACACCCGAGAAGCACTTGGCGTAGCTTCGGCCCTTTGACTTGACCAATTTCACAATCTTTCTGACCAAGCAACCATCGACATCAGTTAGCATGCCGACGATGGCACTTTCCTAACCAGCATTGGTCACTTAGTGACTGACATCAGTAGGCAAGTGACCGACATCAGTCATTGGTCAGTTGACGCTGGTGAAGTCACCGACGTCGACGACTGATTTGGCCCTAGGGCTGAATGGGGCAAGCCCTAAATTTAGGGCTTCCCCATTTCCTACCCCTTTTCCCCCCAAAATCCCTCCAAATTACTCCTAACCTACCCTAATCCCCCCACCCACCCTCCTAACTACCCTTCCCCCTCAATTTCTAACTAAAACCATAAAAATTAAAAAAAAACAAAACAAAATCAAAATTAACTCAAAAACCACTTCAATACACCTCCTACCTCGTCCCGTCGTCGCCACCATGGTGGCACAATGGGTGCCGCTAGTGGTGGACCTCCCATGGGTCCTCCTCCACCCTCTACCATCTCCTCTACCTTAGTTTCTCCATGAACTCCTACTCACCCACAACTGCTTCTGCAGCCTCCAATCTGGCTCCAAATCACTCCCTCTCTCCACCAATCTCTCTCTGACACCTCACACTGCTACACCAGTCAACTTCACGTCATTTTCACTCAATCAAGTCTAGAGCTCACTTTTTTAACTCTTCAAATGTCACAAATGACTTTTGGTGGGCCACCAATCCAGTTTTATCAGATTTGGCACGCTGCTGACATTGGTAGAAGCGTGCCCTAGGCCGCCGATGTTGGCCAATTTTTGCCGATGTCGGTCCCTTTTAGGCACTGACATCGGTTTCATCACTGATTTTGGTGCCCTTAAATCTTCATCCCTTTTTAAAAAAGACCAAAATCATACCAAAATCAGCCAGTCCTCATAGTAGAAGTCATCTTACCCTCCTGGGGCACACCTAAGATCACTTTTACTTCTGCCTAACTCGACCACCAGACCTTAGAGATCACACCTATCTCCTCCGACCATGACCACTTTTCGAGACAACTCTGCCTTGGTTGTTTTGATTACCCTTGATACCTCATGACTAGTTAGTGAATTGTCTATGACCCCTCACAAGTATTGGATTGCGAGCAAGTTGATCCCCTCTACTTGTGACATTTTCATGTTTTCTAGGAGCACTTCTTGAGCTCGGGATACCTGAAACATGATGACCATTGGAGCTATAGCTTGGATCGAAACCTACAACTAAATGCTGGGGATCGATTATTTTGATTTTGGCACTCCTCGACCCTTGACCATGACAATTTGACCTACCTATTGCGTGGTGTGGTATACGTGCAATCCCACCCTTTGTAGTGTTCACACTCAACCTTCACCATCTCCATCCACTCCCTGTCAAATTGACACCTGATCTCAGGTTCCCTTCCCTCGAGTCCCACTTTGAGGGGGGAACACCTCATCCCATACCTAGGGCAACCAACTCCTATTTTTGTCTTGCAGTTCGTCAAGAACAACCAATAAGACAAAAAGGGGCAAATGTAGACACCAAAATCGTGTCTATCCCTTGGTCATTCTCCCCCCTTGGTCTCCTTGGTCCCCTTCTAATACACATTCCTAACCCACACAATTATTAATTTATAAATAAAAATCAACTATTTTAAATTAATAACCCCCTTGCCACATCACTCCACCTCAGATACCTCTCCTTGGATTGCCTCACCCCATGCCAAGCCTTAATTACCTAAACCCCATCTTAATCCTTCCTCTCACACTCATTTAAGCCCCTCTTGGACCATTTTCCAATGGCAATCAACTCTAGCAGTTGGAAGAATGGGCAGAAGGCTAAAAATAGCCTTTTCCCCATTCTTTTGCCGCTGACGTCGATTAGTATGCGGCTAACACCGGTGGTATCACCGATGTCGGTTCCATTAAAACTAACTTTCTGCCTCTGTTCTCCCCCCTCATGAATGTGAATTCTCTGGCTCTAGCTTCCCAGTCTCCTTGCTTCTTGACTTCTTGCAGGTATCAACATTTCAATAGCACTCTCTAGGCTTAGAGGATCTACACTAGTCATTCCACACCAGATTGAAGGTTGCACGACACTCTCTCATGTTAGCTACAACAGAAATAGGCTCCCTGCACCTCTGTCTCTCCATTCACAGCTAAGTATCTGTATTGGTTCTTTATATTTTTGTCTCTTTTTACATTATCAATCATCCCACTGTCCATTTCCAAGCTCTATGGCCACACCCAATCTGTTATTCCTGAAGAGGATGAAAATCCTTCTCTCACCCTTATCTCTTTATCACCTCTGTCCTCCACCTGATCCCTCTCTTAGGTCACACTCTCTGCCCTATAAACCCAATACAAGCCACTAAAACCCCTACAGACACTTCAAGCCATCTTGCTGACCACAGACAGACTAGAAACTTGTCCAAAAGCCCCATTGCCCTAACTGACATTGGCCTCCAGGCCCATTTCCCCCATCGACGTCGGTAGACTAACTGACGTCGGTGACCTTGACAACTGGCACCGACAGAAATACCGACGTCGGTGAATGTGGAAGATAGATTGCCACATACAGGTACACATTTCTTTCCATTTCTTTTATTCAGTCCTTTATCATTTCCTTTTCTAGTAACATTCTACTCTTTATCAATCAGTAGTCTGTCACCCCTTCAGGAGGTCTTTGCACCTCTGGGATCAAGCTTTTGCTTGGTAGCCTACTACCTATCTATCTAACAATTTTCTTGTTTAAAGTCTATCTTGTCTACAGGTGTCATCCTCCACAACCAAAGAGGAGTGCCTTCAGTCATCTGGATTCGGTGTGCAAACTTCATTCGGGTATGTACAAGCCCTTGACCATTTTGTCTTAGTTTCTCATTTCCTTTTGAATGTGAAAAGCAAAAACTTGTTCGGAAACAATGTTATTTCTTCACATTCCAGCCTTTCAAGATATAAAAGGAAAGACTCTTCACATTCTTCTATTGCTTGATTAAGATTACAAGGTTGAATACATAAAAGATAATATAAATGAAAAATCATATACTTTGTATATGTGCCCATCTGTTATACTTCATGTTTTTACCATGCTCCACTCTTCATCCAAAATCTAGGCATACATGTGGTTATTGTATATACATAATATTTATATTAACTTTACCACTTAATAAAACCTTTTCTCTTGTAAGAACATGTCAAGTTTCAATTTCTCTAAGTGCATGCCTTAAGGGGTGCATCGAGAAAGGGGTGGGCAAACCATTGGTGCTTTGTAGGATTGTTGTTCCTTTACTACCACTACTATCTACACAACCATCTCCTAGAAATATTTATTTAAACTTTTCCTCCTCTTGTTCACCCTACTCTAGTTATTTCATGCCTTCATTAGCCCCGTCCTTAGCCTAAAACCCTTTTTGATAGTTTGTGTTACATGGTCAGCGCCATTGACTTTGTACTCTAATTGATAAAACTCATTTAGGGTCCAGGTAAACCCTTGGCCAACTTAGACCAAGATCTAATTTATTTTTGTCAATAATGATACAGATTCGATTGGACCAACCTTATTAGCTAAACTTCTAAAAAGGTCTAGGGTTAGATTCATATATATATACACATTAATTTCACCATTTCTAAAGAGAAGAGAAGAAGAAGACTATTATATTATGCATTTGATTATCCACCGTTCTACTTGAGGAACATAGCTTAGGGTTTTAATACTTTCCTTGGAGATACGAATCTTGTCTTATGGAAAAGTCTTTTGGATGTATAGAGAATTTGTCTAGCCTAGATCTGACTTATTCTTGTTATCCTTACATACTACAACAACCTCTAACAAAACACCTTGACCAAGGGAGAGATTGAGACTCGACAGGTTCATCTTTAAAGGTAAGTATTCCAAACTTTGTTCCTCCTTTATAAGAGTAGATAGATTTTCATTTGTACTTATCTCCCATGCATTAAGATTTTATAAACATTTATGTGAGTATATATATTCTATCCATGTTTACTTTTTATGTTTATTACCCTCACTTTGTGCCATAAGATTTGGTGAACACTAAATTAAATTTTTTCTTTTACTCTGCATATACATTTGTGAATATGAAAACATCAAAATTGATTAAGGTTATTGCATAGTCTTGATTTATTCGAGGCTTTGAAACCCTCCATAGTGATATTATTATGGTAAGAGATCCCTTGAATAGGTCTAACAGATCCATCTTGGTCATGACCCTAAATATGTAATGTATCGACAATCATAAGTGTAAGTAGGATTTATCTTCTTTAAACTAAGATTAATTTATAAATCAATTGCATTTTCCTTTGCATACATTCTAGTGAATCCAATGTGAATATAAAATTTGAAACTTTTATTTCATGCCTTCATTTATTATTATCTATTATATATTTTTATTTCTAAAACATTGTATCAAATTTATCAATTCAATATAAAAGTTGGTGTGTAGGTTTAACACACAGTTGATCAAGTTGAGTTTATTTCTTCTTTAAGGTATTATTCAAATAAAGGTTTTACAAACATATTCAACATAGCCAACTTTGTTAGCATTTTTTACAAACATAGTCAACATAGTCAAATTTATTAGTAGATTTTGCAAACACAATCAATAAAATTGACTCTATTAGCAAATTTTACAAATACAGTTGACACAGATGACTCTATTAGTGGATTTTCAATATAAAATATATAAAATTAAGCATCTTCCAAATTATTACGGTTCTTTCTTACCTTCATATTCATTTATGTTCATTTCCATTCCTATTTATTCACTTTCTATTTTTAGTTGCGTGCATGTTTAGAGTAACAAACATAGATTAATTATGTGGGTTTTTAGCTTACCGAATTAGCCACACAATTTTATATTTTTTACACACTTCTAAATCAATTTACATTAAAAAAACATTAAGCATTTTTTTCCCCAAGGCCTACCTATTTGGATGTCATCACCAAGGGGGAAGTTGACTTGAGTTTTTGGCCAAGTATAAATATGTGGTTGATGGTATATATTGGAAAAAAACCTAACACCCTTATCACGAAGAGATTTTTAAGTGAGGGGATAGGCCCTAATATCAACCCAATATCATAAAAAATATATATCCCTTTTAGCCTAAACAACATGAAACCATCTATAGATTTCCTTTCTAGTTCTTTCTTATATCTAACTCCCCATCACATTAATTTGAAATATAACTTAATAACATTTAAATTCAAGTTTATACTTGCTCTTTGATCATTGTATTTTGTATTTCAGAACTTGTATTAGCTAGTGTTGGTGAAATATTTGTGTTGTGTGCTCCAATTAGATTAATCACATTGATTCAATTACTTCATCCTACCTAGTTTCATCATTTTCAATACATAATTGACCTATATGACTGTGTATCCTTCTAAGCTATATTGATTTCATCATTAATAATACACAGACCACCCATACGAGTGTGTATCCTTCTAGGCTATCTTAGTTTCATCATTTATAATATAAATTTGACCCATATGATTATGTATCTTTATAGACTTTCTTAGTTTAATCATTTTAAATGTGCACTCGACCCATATGACTATATATTCTTCTAGCCTATCTTAGTTTCATCATTTTCAATACACATTCAGCCTATATGACTATGCATCATTCTAGCCTATCTCAGTTTCATCATCTATAATACACAATCAACCCATATGATTGCGTATCCTTTTATTCTATCTCAATTTTATTATTTAAAATACATAATCAATCCATACGACTATGTATCCTTCTATCCTATCTCAATTTCATCATTTGAAATACATAGTCGACCCATATCACTATGTATCCTTCTATCCTATCTCAGTTTCATCATTTATAATACATAGTTAACCCATATAATTGTTTATTCTTCTATACAATAGCTCACACTCAAGTTGTTCATTGTGTCTTTTTTATCTTGTTTAGTGGATTTTTTTCACATACTCTATTGACCCCATTAACTTTGTACTTGTTGGCCTATATTATTTTATGTGAGACTTTGTCCCTATTTTTAGTTTTTTATTATTCATCTTAACTTCTTCCTTCAAGCATCATGAAATCCCATATCATAATATTTTTGGATAACCCTAATCCATTTAGATGATATATGGGATATTCTTTCCTTCCTACCTTGGGTATCTAAGAGGATGCTCACTCTTGGTTTAATTTTTCATCAAATCACTATAAGTATTCTCAATCTTGATCTAACCCATACCATATAGTCGATACAAAAAATACTTAAAGATATATCCCAAATCATGGAAATTATACACCTTATACTACTTTCACACCTTATAAACCTCAATGTCATAGACTCGTCAACACATCCACTTCATAAGTTGGAATTGCACACTATGTTCTACCTATTATAACAAATGATCATGACCCTCTTATTACACCAATAACATGAACACCTAGAATCATCAATTCAAAAATTAAAATGGTTGAAATCAATCAGGATAATGACCTAAATCATTCCTAATTCTTTAAAAACCTTGATGATAATACCACTTACACTCCTAATAAGAATGGTGGATTTACCAATATTCATTCTTCTTCTATGATACTTAGGATAACTAACACTAATGTTTGGAATCTTCCTCCCAATACCAATGTTATGAATCCTCCACCCAATACCCTTCCTCCTAACAAAACTAATAACCCTCCTCAAACCAACACTAATAATCCCCCTCCAAACAACATTAATGCCCCACCTTTAAATACTAATGAACAAATTGACGCAACTCAAATTCTTTCTCAAATTATTCAATAAATGAACATTATGAAAATAATTAACCATTCCAAAATGATTTAAATGCATCAACATTTCTTACACATGAAAAATCAACCACCTCAAGTCATCATGAATCAACCAAATCAAAAACAATTCCCTCTTCTTCTTATTCTTAAACATCTTCAAAGTGAACCTTGAGATCTATTCATTACATCCATATACATTGGAAAATTTTATCCAACTATTACATATAATGGGACTAAGAACCCTACTATATTTCATCTTTTGGTAATATCTATAAGGAATGGGTCCAAACTAACACCTTTGATACCACCAAGATCATATCCAAAACATTTGTTAGTGTTGGACTTGAATGGTACAACTAACTTCCTAGACATTCCATCTCATAATTAGAGGATTTAGTCAATGCTCTAGTGAAAGAATTCCAACAGGATGACTTTCTTGAAAAATACCTTAGCCATTTCATCAATAACAAACAACTTCCAAATGAATTTTTTCACACTTTCATCAAATGATGGAAGTCTCTAGCTCACAAAGTGGACCATAACATGAATGATGATACTCTTTTAAAATTCTTTTTTACTACTCTTAAAGCTTCCATTCAATACAAAGTTCAAATCTTCTCAGCTAAAAATTTAGAAGTATTAGACCAAGTAAAAAGGTAATACTTTCTTATGAATCAATTTGAAACACCTCAAACAACTACTAAAGAACATTTCCAATCATTTTCTCATAACATTGATTCATCCAAGCCTTCCCAACCTCAAAATGGAGCATCCAATTCAACCAATATTAACCTAACCCACCCTCCCTTGATTCTATAAGCACTTCAGAAGAAATGACTACCCTCTAAACCCATGAGCTTCGATCCTTCCAAACCTCCTCCAAAATGGTACAATCCTAATAAGTTTTTTTGGTGGCATGATATGATAGGTCATTATCATGAGGCTTGTCATGATATTCAGTGATTTCTTTTTGATTCCTTGTTTGGTCCACATTTCAATATTGATACTTTAACAAAATAACACTATCAAGACTATCTTCAAGCCTCACAACTCCAATCTAAAGCACCACAATCACATCAACATCAACTACCTAATGATCAACAAAAATTAACTCATACCTCCACCTCATCTACTAATTTTTTCCAAACCATAGTTGATCCTTATTCCTATACCAATAAAGAAAGGATAACTAATATCAAAAAATTAAAATAGGTAGTTGCATTTGTCCAACCTCAATCTCTTAAGTCACATGAACCAAAGGAGCACCTAGTTCAAATGCCTACTCCAAAGCACATCATATATGGTACTCCTTTGCCTTATAGACCTATTCATACCTCTCCTAAAAATAATATTTCAATTTCAACACCTTTACAATATAAAAAACCAACACATTAACCTATCTTTAAATGTACCTACCAAACCAATAAAAATCATTCTAATGGTTCAGTTTCACCTCAAATAATCTCACATGTTGGGGAATCTTTCAATTCCCATCCACATATCACTTTAGACTTTAAGAGATTTTGTGATGCCCATTATTACATCAAATTACCCATTGGGGCATATTATGATTCCCACTCTTATTCTACAATTCATAATAATAAACAAATTTATCTTCAAGAATTTTTATAAGATACATAGACTTATATTTTAGATGCGCATTGATAAAGATGTTAACATATATTTTGATTGTTATATTTATCTCATATTTATTTTTTTTTGTGCACTTTAATTCATTTAGTTTAATTTTAATTACACCATTTTTTCCTTTGGTTTATTTGGTTTTATTTCGCTTTATAGTTTATGAGTTGCATTATAAAACCTTGGATAGGACCGGGTCTTCCTCACAAACACATTTTACTAGCACCATTGTTTGATTTGGATTCTTTAGTTTTATTACACATTACATTTGGCATTTGTTTTCATTTTGGTTATTAAATATCTCTTTCATTATTATATTTTTATGTCTTTCTTTGCCTTAGTAGTTTTATGATTATTTTTCCTTTTATCTAACATTCACCTCATTGGTGTAAACCTTGTGATTTGCAATGTAAGATCATGGATAGGACCAAGCTCTCCTAAAAAACTACCACATTAAAATATATTTATATTACTTTCCCCCTCTTTCAATATGACTACTAGTTTATTTAGTACTTGTGATATATCCTTTGTAGGTTAGTATGACTTTTTAGTGACATGACTATCATAAGCATAGCCCCATCCATTTCATAATGCTATGTTACCTCCTTGTGATCAGCTATGATAATATTCATCATTATATGACTTATAACATAGATGGATCTCTCATGATCCCAATATTTCCCTTATTTACTTTAATTTGAGGCTCACATCGATCAATTTTAAGATTGCATAATTTCTTGTGGGCAAGTTTGTGAGTCTTTAAACACCTTGGTATTTAGGTCCTCTTCTGTAGTAACCAAGTGTAAGATCTATTATGTTTTTAACCTATTTCAATCATGATTGGTTGTGAAAATCCATATGGAGGAGGAATATAAAAATTCAAAAAAAAGTTAAAATCTAAATCCTAAAGTATAAATAAAAGGAAATAATTGAAAGACATAAACAATATTAAAATTTAGATCACACCAAAAGATGTTATCTATATTTGGCACATCTCCTATTTTAGTTAAATTTCAAAATCTAAAATTGGCCTTATGATAGAAGTGAGGTCCATTGGGGTACAATAGGCTAGTAGATTGGGGTAGGAGGTCTTATTATATCATATACTTTTAGTGCCACTTACTTTCTCACACAAGTACCCAATCTTCATAGTAGACCAACAACTCTATAAGGGGTCTTGAAGAATAGGAAATATGTTGTGGGAAGGTAGGTCCATTTTAATTTTCATGTGTATAGCCTTCATGGGTTGGTCTATGTAATTCACATGTTAGCCCAAACTTTATGTTCATTAGTCAAAGTGTCCTAAGTCCTTGGTGTTGATATTTATTAGCCCTTTTCACTTACCCAATGTTTCTCATTCTTGATAAAGATGTTCACATCACCCATGTGGTGCCTCACATTCCTTATTTACATCATATTTTTTTTATATTCCCCTTGTTGGACATTGATTTTAGTAGATCACCTCTACCTACTTATGCCTCTTGGTTTATAGTTTGTGACTTGCATTGTAAGACCTTATATAGGATCAGGCCTTCCTCACAAATATCCTTACATCATTTATTTATCATACCATCTCATTTTTCATAATAGTCATGTCATTAAGTGGTTGTGTTTTCTTACATTATATTTTGGAATAAGCACTAATTTTAAGTTTTCATCCTTTAGAGATTTTGATTTTGATTTATCCATCATGTTCTTGTTTGATTTTTATAGAATTCACTTATCTTACATATGACATTTTACATTCTTACATGTTTCTCTTTATGCATGACTTATTCATGCTTGTCTTATATCTTGAATTACATTTCATTTTAATTTATTTATGCTTTATTCATTTTCATTTGACATACTTGTATAACATCTTGACATAAATTTCATTTTTAGTCATTCATACTTTCTTCATGTTTGATTTGACATACTTATCTTACATGGGATTAATTTTCACTTGTTTACATATATTTGTTAGAGTTTTCTTGCATTGATATTTCATTTGTCATTCATGTTTTATATGCTTCCCAACATGATTTAGTATTTTTTACATTCCTTTTTGCCATTTATATTTTACACATTCCCAAACATGATTTAATGTGAACTACAATCATTTGTCCTTCATTTTTCATCATTTTGGAAATTACATGCTTGGTATTTTAATTCTAACCTTGCTTTAACAGTCCTAATTTTCCTTTTTTTTTCTAAATAATTCATTGCTACTTTAACCATCCTACATATACATGCATTGCTTATATTATTAGTTTTATATCACTAGGGTTACCTAAATGTAGGTATTTCACCCTCCATGATCAAGACTAGGATATTTGTATGCAACCATTTAGTGGAAAGGTAGGTTAAGGTATGTATATGGTATTTTTAGTTGATTTCATTTAATTTTAACATTAATTTTTGTATGACATTTATAGTTATCTCATTTTTATGTGTTGTTATGTTATTTATCAAAGCACCATCCCCTATTACACTCATGTGACACATGATGAGCTTAGAGTGGGGCATATGTGTACACACAATATTTTTATCAACTTTAACACTTACTAACATTTTTTGTCTTGGAATAAAATGTTGAGTTCTAACCTCTATAAGTGCATGCTTTAAAAGGTACACTAGAAAAGGGGTGGGATACAATTGATGCTTTGTAATATTATTGTCCCTCTACTACCACTTTTTATCTATATAACCATTTCCTAAAAATATTTTACTAAGCATTGCATCCTCTTCTTCACCTACCTCCATTCATTTTTTGCCTTCATTAGCTCCTCCCTAACATAGAACCTTTTTTGACAATTTATGTTACACTGTCGGCCACATCTACCCTGTAGTTTAATTTATAAAACTCATTTAGGGTCTTGTTAGGCCCCTGTCTAACCTAGACCAAGACCTAGTTTATTTTTGTCAATAATGATATAGAGTTGATTGGGCTGACCCTATCGACTAAACTTTAGTAAAGGTCTATGGTTAGATTCAGATATATATACACATTCATTTTTCCATTT
This sequence comes from Torreya grandis, assembly GCA_037957365.1. Classification (NCBI taxonomy): domain Eukaryota; kingdom Viridiplantae; phylum Streptophyta; class Pinopsida; order Cupressales; family Taxaceae; genus Torreya; species Torreya grandis. Next base: position 136,784 of record JARHVA010004659.1, read on the forward strand.
ATAAAGAGAAGAAACTAAGAATAATATTATATTATGCATCTGTTTATCCATCATTCTACTTAAGGATCATATCGTAGGTTCTCAATACTTTCCTTGGAGATATGAATCTTGTCTTATGGAGAAGTCTTTTAGATGCATAGAGAATTTTTGTAGACTAGATCTGACTTATCGTATTATATTTACATTCCACAACAACCTCTTACAAAGCACCTTGGCCAAGGGAGAGATTGAGGCTCAATAGGTTCAGTTTCAAAGGTAAGTATTCCTAACTTTGTTCCTCTTTCATAAGAATAGATTGATTTGCATTTATACTTCTCTCCCATGCATTAGGATTTCATGTACATTGATGTTAGTGTATATATTCTATGCATGTTTAATATTTCTATTTATTACCCCAACTTTGTGCCATAAACATTGGTGAGCACGAGATTAGATTTTTACTTTTATTTTACATATACCTTTGTTAATATGAAAATATAGGACTTAGGGTTATTGCATAGTTTTACTTGATTAGAGGATTTGGAACCCTCCCTAGTGATATTTTTGTGGCAAGAGATACCTTGGCTAGGTCTAGTAGATCTATCTTGGTCATGACCCTAAATATATAATGTATCAATAACTGGAAGTTTAAGTAGGATTTATCTTTTTTGAGCTAGGATTGATTTATAGATCAGTTGCATTTTTTTTTCATGCAATGATGAATTTTTTTAGAGTCACACATACTTACGTAGGGATTTAGTTTAGGATGGGTCTAGAGCAATTATTATTTATGTTATCTCTCATGTACACCTTGATTGGATCTATTCATTCGGTTAAGTGTTTCAAGGGTAACCATTGGCATTGATCATAATCCTTATTCCACCTCAAGCATATTTTCCCCATAAATGTGTTTAGGAAAAGGGGTTTAACTATGTATTTTTTGTCATTATTTATTAATTTGAATATCATGCTTAATTCACTAGAGTTTATAAGTTTTTAAAAAGAGCTAATATAAATTTCTAGTCAATATATACCTACGTGGTGATTTTCCCAAAGATTAACCAATGAAATTATCCTTGACCTCTATAATTTTATAGGATTTTATAAAAAGTTTTAGGGGTCAATTCTAAAAAATATCCCTAGTGATTCAAAAAGTTTTAGGGGTCAATTCTAAAAAATATCCCGGGTGATTCAATGATTCTAACTTTTCAATATATTATGTTTAGAATACATATGTGACAATTATAAGTTATTACATGCTTCATTCATTACTACAATTCTATATCAACTTTACACAATGAAAAACAACCATAAAAACTTTTCAAATGCTTCAATGTTACTCTATAATACTTCAGTGTAAATTCAATATATGCAAATTCTATTACATACTTATCTATCTTTGACAAATGTTTTCACTTATTTATTTTAAGATAAATGATTTGAAAGTAATATCCCTCATCTCAAAAAGAGGAATCAAAATGGGATTTTACAAGCAATACATTTTCATATTTTTCAACTTATAATGTGTAACAATCAAAATTTTCATATAATGGGGGCATTTAGCTTGCTTATGCACTCTACTCATCTAGCTACTTGAGCACAAACACACTTATGTGAATATAGTTACAAGGCTTCAAACAATTTTCAAAATATCACATTTGGCACTCTATATAGTATAGGGGGCATGATATTCAATCATGACAAAGCTACTACTTTGAAAAAAATCACATTTTATCTTTTTTCAAAAATCTAGTTTCAAACTTCAAGAATTTATAGTAAAAATCTAGATCCATCTACAATGGTGTGATTCATATTATGAAATTTGACCAATGTTTAAGTTTAGTGATGCTCCATGCCTTTATTTCACTCTAGAGAGTCATTTATTGGTTCATACATCTTCTCTTTTAGCTCAACAAATGGAACACATGAGAGTTTAGTGATGCTTAATGTTTTGGTTGCACTTTAGTGAATCACTTTATTGGTTCCTATTTATTCACACATTAAAGACTAAACTATGAGGGTTTGATCAAATAAATTTTGAATTCAATCATATACACTGATTCTTCAAGATTAGACTTGATCAATCTCAATTTAGAACTTATCCACATGCCTCAATAAGGGGGTATGCACATCTCCATTACAAAGACAAAGTGTGTATAATTAATCAGGTATCACATTTCCTTTAGTAATTTATGCATTAATATAATAAAGAGGAGGACGTAGACACTAAAATTTAACCAATAAATTCTTGTTCTTAGAATCTTTACCTTACTTTCATAAATCACTACTTTGATAACCATTTATCTATATGAAAGCATCCAAAGTCTTGAAATCATTAAAAACATATTTTATAAATCCCATAATTTATTCCTATTCATGCCTAATTAGTATATACATAAAAATCATTCTAGTGTCACAAAACTCTATAAATTTTGGACAATGTGCACTAGCCAGATAAGGACACCTTGTGCACTTGTCCACTAGTGTGGACTTGTCTATAGTGCTCTAAAAACTAGTTTTTCAAAGAAACATGCTTTATAATGACTCTCCTACACACAAAAATAGGTCGATTATTAGGAAAAATTCAAATACTCTTTTATAAGATCACATCTAGTGTCTCACTTGAAAATAGGTTGCTTATCAAGAAAAATTCAAATATTCTTTTATAAGATCATATCTAGTGTCTCACTTGAATCCTCAGTTACTGTATCTATCACTCCCTTGCAAAGTAAATTTCAAAAGCATATTATTATTCATCAAAGTGCCATATTTTGTAAAACATTCTAATTAAAATTTATATTTGTATTTATATGATCCTCCCAATAGAGATATCTACATCGGCCTAGGGTCTATTTAGATTAGATGTAGGCAACACTTAATGACCAAGGGATTTTCTGAAGATAGTTTAGACATATCATAATTCGTCACCTTTTCCACTGAGAATTTGATATTGTTTGTGTACTTATACATGTTAGAGTTTTTATTTTGTCGGAGATTCACTCATCAAAATAGGCTCTACATAAAATCAGATGGTATTAAGATAGAGGTGAATAAAGTCTAATCTAGATGAATAATCGATAAACATAAAAAAACACATAAATAAAATCTAATTTAGATGAATAATTGACAAACACATATGTAATATAAAATAATACAATTGACAATTTATAAATATCTTAGGACCATTTTAAAGTATTTAAATGAGATCATATGGCCGAGAATATTCCATTAAAAATAATACTAAAAAAATAGTCTCGCATGACCATAAATAAAACAAAGCATACAATATAATAGAGGGAACCGATTAAAAGAGAAGATAAAAAAAAATTATAAGTTGGAAGATCTTAGTTACTTAGTAGAATAAAGCATACAATATAAAAAAGAACCACTTAGGAAAGAAAAGCAAAAAAAAAAAAAAAGCAAAAGAAAAGAAAAATACATACATAAATAAATATAAATGGGTTGATCTTAGTTATCTCATTGGACACCCTAATGAAAGCTGAAAGTCTACGAGGTGAACACATTCAATCATAATATTTGAAGCCAATATCTATTAATTAATTTTTAGTTAAAATAGTATATTATTTTATGGATTAATAATTAATTGTATTCACTTGGACATCAACCTACATAGGAGCTCGACACCTTCAATCATAATATTCCAAACTAATATCTATCGATTACTTTTTAGTTAACATAATATATTATTTTATAGATTAATGATTAGTTGTATTCACTTAAACATCAACCTATCTACAAAATGGACACCTTTAATCATAATATTCCAAACCAATATCTATCTATTACATTTTAATTCAAAATATATTATTTTATGGATTAATAACTAATTGTATTCAGTTGGACATCAACGTGTTGATTTCCCTATCCTTGCATAGATTTGAAATTAATTAAATGATAACGCTACTTCATCAAGTTCTTTTGAAAAATTTAAAACGGCATTGTAATTTCCAAGATAAAAGATAAATATAACATTAAATTACACCTTGAAAAGCTTTCATGTTATACCAACCATGGGGACTGATTCACCGTCCCTATTAAATAAGATGCCTTCTTTTAACATCTTCACTGAATTGACCAATGTCATTGATCAATAACTAACTATAAATCTAAGGAAACAATGGTAAGTTTACGAGCATAAATAGTTTACATATGTGTTATTTAGATTGACTTCACCTTTTCGCCTCTTCAACGACCTTCCTAAAATTAGGGCATTGATTGTTTATAAATATTTTTAGCGACTTGAATCATTCTTAGCTATATTGAAGTTAAATTATTAAACATTTTTTTCATTTTTAAATATTGGCTTCAATATTTTATTCATTTTCATATTTCTATGTTGATTGATCTACCTTCCCTTTATATGTTCTTGAATTTTCTCACTTAATTTATCGTTACTCATATTATTATTCGTTGACACTAATATCATTAATTTTGTATAATAATCACCAATATCATCCAAATTCATCTAATTCTTTCTTAATAACGCCTAAAATGTTTCTTAACATCCCCTTCACTCATTTTATCATACATCAACTTTATCCCTTCCCATGTCTTCATTAATTCTTTTAGTCTATCTTGATTATCACCTAACCCCACTTATCTATTATATTACAAATTTTTAATTCATAGGCCACCTACCTACATAATCATAGGCTTTTTGACAAACCTATCCCTTATTTTTCACCTAGCCCTTCTTCTAATCTAGTCTAATATTACCCTAATCATCATTATATTCCTTAATAAAATATTAAATTCTCCACCACTCTTCTCCTTCTTTATAGAGTTCTCTCTCTAGAAAATTCTAAGGATTTTCAAATTCCTTAAAATTTCCTCTATTCTCTTTAGGGTTTTCTTCTTTAGAAGCTTCTAATAAAATTTTAATTCATTAGAAAATATCCCTCCTCTGCCTATTTAAATCCATATCTCTCTTCATTCTAAATAATGAGTGGAATGTGCATGAAGTCTATTAAGCCAAAATCTATTAATCCATCCAATAATTTGTTCAAGTCCATAATTATCTAATAATCCATTATTCATGAGTCAATTGTCAAGCAAATCACATGCTATCCTAATAATCTGAGTCTTCCAAGCAAATACATTCAATCAAGAGCAATAAATTAAGTATAAGTCAAATTTAGAGTAATATTAGGTCTAAGAGGTCATGATGCTAGTATAATTCGATTTTAAATTCAATTGTATTTGAATTTTAATCTTCCTTGTTTTAAATTTTAAAGATTGGTGTTTTGTGTAGATTTTTAGTGTGTAATTTGCATACCAAATCTTATTGTTCAAGATCTTGATCTCACATTTGGTGACCATAGTAGGATCCCTCCTTTGTGTTAATATTGTATGTAAAGTGTGATTTGTGAAGTTTGTATAAATGATTTGCTATGAATTTGGGCTCAAAATCTCAAAATTTAGACATTCCAGGTGAGTTGTATTTTTGGTTTGTAACTTTTAGTTTTGGTCTTGTAGTTTTGTGTCTGAAACTTACAATTTTGTATCTAACCATCACTACGACTGCTAGTCATCAATTATTTGACTATTTTTTGGTAGTTATGTAAAACCTCTTATTAGGAGTTATAATATTGATTCCTACATATGGTTTTAAATAACTTAGCTATACTTTTGATTAATGACCTAAAACTATCTTTTTATCACACAATCAGGTGGTATAATTTGGTTTTGTATAATGTTTTCTGTTTAATTGATTGGTTTTATTATAGGAAACAGATCACTTTTCTCTCTAAATAAAATTATATGGACCTAATTTTTGAGGAAAATCACCTATGGTAGTCATGATCTTGATTTACATATGTGATTTTGATCTTTATAGTTGTGAATTTGATTTTCTAGGTTAAATCAATCACTAATCACACTCAATCATCATAATTTTATTTCTAAGTTATAATTTTGCTTTTTTATCTCTACAGTCTTGAACTTAACTATAGACCATATGTTAACCTCTTGTTAATCAATATCATTTGTCGACAGTCATAATTTTATATTATCATTCATTAATAGTCATATTTTTACAACTTAGCTGCTAGCAGTCTACCTAACCATCTTGGCAAAACTGCTTATCTACATTTGTATTTTTGACATGCTATCAATGACTTTGACTCTTTGTGTGTGTTTTTGAATCATACTAATTATGTACTTGTGGTTTTGATAAAACTAGTAGTAATTTTTTTATTTAAATTCTTAAAAATTTATCTCTTTTTAGTGCATTTTTAAGACCATTTTTGGTAAAATTTGAGCCATTTTGAGGTTTCTACAAGTCCTAAACCCATTTGACCCTATAAGGATTAGTGGTGCCCCATAACCCCATAAGGGGAATTGCCCTTTACCCCACTAAGTGTTGATACCACCAAACCCTTACATCTTGGCCCCTTATTCAAAGGGTTATAGTTTTAAAAACATGATTTTTTTAGTGTTTTTATTAAGGCTTATTAGGTTAGCCTTTTATTCAAATTTTTATAGGGGTAAAACTAGTGGAATTTTTTTCTTGCTTAGGACTACTAACATTTTTTTGCAATTCTTTATCTAAATTCTTGTCTTGTAGGTCATATTTTTTGCTTAACATCTTATCTCATAGGTCACCCATCAAGATTACCAAATTAAAATTACTAATCACTTGATTTGAAGGCCATCTATCAAATAATTTATCATTTAAAAAAAAAATATTGTATATATTTTATATACATCACACTTAATCAATTAATAAATCTATTTTCTTACTTGAGTGCCACTTGAGGGCTACAATGGTGTATGCTCTCCTCCCTACATCCTTACAGTGAGTCTCACAAGATTAGAAACCACCAACAAAACTTTCCATTTTTATTTTTTAGGGGGTAACATGATGTGGAAGTGATTCCCATGCACTTATTGAAGTCCTAGCGAGATTATGACCATGGATTTCACCACCACACATAAGTTCACACTCCAAGTTTTGGTCAATTATAAATAAGAGGGATAATTATTGTTAGGCCAAGCAAGAGATCCCATATAGTATCATGTGAAGGTGAGGAGTTAATTTTATGACCCAAGCATCAGATAATACCCTATATGGATTTAAACCTCACATACCTAGTGTATATTACGGATGCCCTTAGAGAACCCATATAACATAGAATAAGACCTTTGGTTATAATATATGACTTTCTATCCGAGTCAGTATTAGCTCCCATAGTGACCATTATGTGTAAATAGGGTTGAGAGGGTTTGAGATATTTCATAACGAGTCACTAACCTACATATTCACCCATGAAGTTGTTAGATGGTGCAGTCATAGATTTAAACTCCTAAGTCAGTCATTAATTCAAGGATTATGGCTTGCTTACTTTTGTTATGTGTTGTGGAGGCTTCTCTTTTTTACATCCCTTAAACCAAACACAAAACCTAACCGCCTAGTCAAACATAGTCCCTAGGTCAATCATTATCATCATCCATTATCCCAGATCTTATCATATTCCCATATTATCTAATTATAATCACCTTTTGATCTAATCATACCATAATAATACCTTGTTTTTAACCTTATCCATATCATCTTTAGGGTCTTAGTCTAAATCCGTTGCTCACTTTGTCTTAACCACATCACTCATCTTGACCTTGTCTGGTGTAATCACCTTATCCATCACCATATTCCTTTTGTATACAATCTATATTAGTAATAATCCAAAATGTCCTTACTCTACCATCCTTGTCAATAATAATCATTTTTTCAAGTTTTTAATCATATTCCATTCTTCATTTACATTGGAAAATAACTATTTCCACATGATGGTCTAGATTTTAATCTTATTTATGTATAATAAAGTTTAACTCATATATAAAATCCAATCCTATCAATCCTCATGTCTTATAGATCAAATCATCCCAAATCAAGTCAAATCATATTAGCCTTGATCTATCCTTAAGTGAATCAATCCATAGTTGAAATCATGTCTTTTGGACCAATCTAGCCCCCCATCAAACCTTATAACTTGTCATAGTTCACCTAGTCAAACCCAATCAAAATCATCAAAGTATAGTTCATGTCCTAATTTGGTCTACTTGATATTTTATTACCTTGTTGAACATCACATCACATAAAAATATCCAATCAAACATGTTGGGATAAGAAATTAGATAGTAAAGTTGTGCAAGATATTTGTTTGATATTCATGCATTATCCACCCAATTTATCGTATACATGTCTATTTTGTCTTATCTTCATGACTTGTAATAGGTTAGAATATGAACAAATCTCTAATTTTGGTGCCAAGTCTGATAAGAATATGAATAGTCGTAGAATGCAAATGCTTCTATATACTTATATTTTTATGAATAATAGAGTTCCACTTTTGAAGAGATCAATAAAGACTATTTGGTTATGGTTACCTGTTGTGTTTTTTACTTTGTTCCTTTTGTGCATTCTCATGTATAATGTTTTGATTAATTTATATCTAATTTAATATGAATACTTTGTAAATATTAATGAATTTTATTTTCTATTTCTACTTCCTACTTAATGCATAATAATTCATCTTGCTTTGCTTCTATTATCTAACATTTTATATAAATAGGATGCACTATCCTTGCACTAAATTAAAACCTAGCTATCTTCATCCTTAGCATGTTTTTATGATTCAATAACCTCTACTAATAATGGTGTAATGAGTGTGGAACACATTGTTTGGAAGAAATTATGCTAAGATAGTTATCGAGGCAGAGAGACATTGAGAAATGGTTAGACCAAAATATGGAATACTATTGTTTTAACCCAAGAATAGAAGAAACAAACATCTAGACTGAAGAAAAGGTAAACCAGTTGCAACAATTAGAGACTGACTAGACAAAGGTAATCAATTTTTGGGTTGCCACCACTATATATGGGTACATAACCAAGTTTGTGGTACAAGTATACATAGCTTTTGAATTTGCATAGGATTTGTTTGTTAGAGGAATTAGAGGGAAAATTTTACAATGACTACCTATCCTTATGAAGATGTTGGTTATGGACAAGGCCATGGTGCCTACTCCAACTAATATGAATTAGTCACTTTGGGTGTACGGGGGTGTGTGTGATATGATATTGAATGATAATTAGATGAGTAGATATGTCTTGAACTTGATTCCAAAATGGAGACACGAGGGAATAAGAGTAAAAAGAAAAGTCTAGATCTAGAATGTGAGCTACAACAATAGAACAGATGGAATAAATAGAAGAATACCCAAGTAATTATGAGTAGAGGTAAGAATAGTAGTAAAATAGGTGATGAAAGAGTAAGAAAATGTGATGAATGAGATGAAAGAGATGAATAATGAAGGATGAAGAAAGAAGATGACAAATGCTGGTAGATAGAAAGAAGTGATAAAGAATGAGATGAAGAAGAGATATTCAAAGAAGGTGAGAATAGTATAGAAGTAGAGAACGTAGATGACATATGTAGTGCACAACTACAAGAATGGATATTATCAGAAAAAGGACATGAAGAACTTAGCAAAGAATTAGAACATAGTCATAAATTAATCATAGGTTCAAGCACGTAAGAATAAGAATTCATAGGAAAGAATCATTCACCAAAAGAGCACACATCCTAACAACCCCATTTATTATATTCTAGTAGAATTTTTCAAGCAAGAAGACATGAAGATAATAGTTAGGAAGGTCCATTTTTAGAGAAAGTGCATCATTGGGGTACCAAAATTGAAACAACATCAATTCAAAAGGCTTTGAAAGCCATATGGCTTGATGAAACTAAATAAAGAAAAGAAGGAATGTAAAAAAAATATAGTCAACACATTGAATCTCCTAGTGAGTAGATAAATCTTAGTAGTGCATAGGCAAGATCAAACAAAATGAAAACTCCTCTTATAACAACTATGCTTCAGATCCTCTCAACACTAGTTTACACAATGGGTCATATAGGAGGATTTATAAACATAGTAATGTATGATAGGTCTATGAACCCTAAACAGTAATTCCTAACCTATGAAATGAGATAGAAAGCTAAGGGAATTACTAATGAAGCTATCAAAAAGTGTGAGTTAGTAGGGGAACTAAATGAAAGATCACTTGAGTTTATATATAATAGAGAAGTTTTGTATGCAAGTCTATAACAGGTTAAGGAATGACTTATCATAGAATTTAAGATAAATAAATGTACAAGTCAGACTATTCATGACTTGAAGGAGATAAGGTAAAGGTTGAGAGAATTAGTCTATGAATATGATTATATATTCTCTGATGTTATGAATAAGGTATAATTTGCATTTATAGACAAAGATAAATCTATATGGTTTGTCGAAGGATTGCACTCCAGAATCAAATTTGTCATTGTACAGACTCAATATGCTACTAAAGCAAATGCTAGACATGTTGATATAAGATTAGAGGAGATTGAAGATTACAAGGAAGCTCTTGTCATAAATTCTAAGGTCAAAACTACACTACAAGCTTTTATGAAGAGAATGGAGCAATATCATAAGGTAGATAAACCTAAGTTAAATCTATGGTGTATAGAGTGTGGAAAGGAAGTACATCATAGGAATGATTATTCTAAGATCAAGATAGAGTTTTGTGAAATTTTTCAAGTAGTGGGGCACATAAAAATGTAGTGTCATGTTCTATAATAGTATGTCAAGAACTTAGATAATTTTTATTATAATTTTTGTAAGTCACACAATCATGATGAAAAGAATTGTAGAGATTTACAGAAGCTCAAAGAAGATATCACCAAAAATGTATTTATCATCATTGCATAGCAAATGTACTCGATGGAGAAAATTATTAGTCCTAGAGGTTAATAAAGTTCATATGACCCACACATGTCTATAATATATACCTAGTTTTCCATAATACCAACCTTAAAGTCTAGCTAGTTGGACCCCTCTTTTATCAAATTGTACACAACCATCACTATAATACCAGTATGCAGCACCTTAGATCGTAAAAATGATGCAATAACATCAAATGAGTTGGACCCCACCAGTTACACAATAATAATTTAGAATTGGAGATAATACCCAATAACATCAGCATTGAAACATAACATAGTGATAAGGAGGGTATATACGAGGTTATCAGTCCAACAGAGGAGGATTTAGAGGCAGATACATAGGAGGTTACCAAGGTGGTAGAGGAAATAACTATCAAAAGCCTCATTTGAAATGTTATCTATGTGGAGAATATAATCATGTGCAATGAAATTTCCCTTTTAATCCTCATAGTCTTACTATGCATACTATAAAATATATGACCAACATAAGATAGAAGACTATCATGTCTTGGAAAATCAAAAAAAGGATAATGCTATCAGGAATGTGAATATGGTGAATGCATAGCCTAAGCAAGATGCTTTATTAAATTCTATTACATGACATCAACATGTAGCAAGAGCATTACCTCCTATTGAAATGCCTCAGGATCAGGGAATCTAAAAAGCAAATCAGGATAAATACCTAGACCCAAGTATAGAAAAGAGGCTCATGTATAAAAATACATAGATGCTAAAAATCATATAACATAAAGACACTCCCAAAGGAGATGCTGAAATAATATATTCCCAAATGTATGGCCATGTTTTGTACATTATGTGTCAAGATGGAGTTATCACTGTGCTGACAGATCTTTTGTATATTTTAAGCACACTGTGTAATGAAGACATCTCTCTAAATATCACAAACTTGATAAATAATCTATTGGATTGTACATAATTTGGACAATAGAAGATAAAAAATCTTTGTTAGTATGTTAAAATAAAGAAGCCTTGGGATGTAGATGCATAAATCAACATTGAGGTTTTAAGATATTAAATTCAAAATATTATCTTTGAATTTGGTAGCACAATCAATATGATTCTTGGTTCTATATGGGAGGATATTGGATGATCAGTTCTAAGCTACAACCTAGTAACTCTGAGTTTAGCTGACTATGGATGAGTTAATCCCAGTGGAAGATTAGAATATGTTGAGATCAAATTCACAAAGCTAAATCTATGAGGTGACTTTGAAGTTATCGATATGAAGATAGTAACAACACATTAACCTATGTTGATTGGTAAGAAATGGGTATATAATGGTCATATGACTATCAATACTATAAAAAATAAACTAGAGGTGAATAAAAGAGATAATTTTTTTGTCATTCATTTGAATAGGGCACACAAGCCTTACATCATTCTAGTTGAACCAAATTCTCCTATGTTGTGCAAGAAACTAGTTGGGTGAAGATAAAACATGAGGAGAACCTAAAAGCTTTGCATGCAATTGAGTGAAAATTATTGTATGAGCATACTAAACCTCAAGTAAAATCTTTACTCACTCAATAATTGAATACATATGAACAATGGAGGCCTAAACTAGTAGTTACTCAGTCATTGGCAACACAATTTAACATAGAAGATTGTGCGTCCATGTTTGCCAAATCTCCCCCTCATTTAAAAGTTGACTTAATTTATCAAGTAGATGATGATATTTAAGATTATATAGAATTGAATATACAATGTACTTTGCCTTGGGAAATATATTCATCTATAAGTGGAGACTCAAACATACATATACTCAATTAGTCTTGATGTGTTCATGAACTCTAACCTATGAGAATGGTTTTTGCACATGAGAGATAACTTCTTGTGTATTATGTGATTGAGGATATCAATCAGTTCACTCTATGCCTACATGTTCATGTACAAACCATCAATCATTGGGTCAGTGATTTGAATTATGCATTGAATGGAGTTATAACAACATGGTAGGAAATTCATAAAAATGATCAGCTCGAGTGGGATGATGTGTGCGAATTCATGATTAGCAGGTTCTAGATACCATAGGTCATCAAAAGAAATTGATATTTATTCCAAGAAGGTAAGTGTCCTAAAATATATATTCATAATTTTTTTGAATTTTGGACTAATGAAAGTGTGTCACCAAAGTCCTGGGTTCACATGTTCCATTATATACTTGTTCCTTTACCATCAACATGGTATATGCATCAAGAGCGCATGAGGGAGATAAAAAAATTGGGCACATGTAGAGAGATAATTTATATAGATGTTTATTTTTGAATATGAAAACCCTTTGGTTAACAATGCACTACTTAAAATCAAACAGTTTATATGCCATGGGTATGCAAAATATTTAAGCACCATGATGAAATCCACTACACAGAAGAACACAACTTCTGATCTCAATTTGACATTATAAAGATATAAATCTACCAAGAAACAAGAACAATATATTACAGATCCATGCCAAAAAATATAAGATGAATAATAAGACATTAAATATTATGATTTTGATGGTGATATTTATTTGACTAATTTATTTGAACCTAAGCAACTAGTAAAACCAGTAAAGGACCTCGACACATATCCTGCTAAAGAAGACAAGCTGTGCAACATAAAAATTTTAGAAAAAGAAGGGAAATGAATGATATAAGGATATATTGGTGAGGAAAAGTGTAATATTTAATAGCAACCCATTTAAAATCATGTAGAAAATATTGGAATTGAGGAGGTTCCCAAACTGGTGCATATAGGTGACTATTGGACAAAAGTTGAAGTTTCTGAAGCTATGAAACTCCTACAAGATTATCTAGATGTCTTTCCCACTAAATTTTTGGAGGTTTAAATAGTTGATCCATATATAGGAAAAATACATATTGAATCTAAAGAGTGTGCATTACCCATAAAGAAATGACCATACAAGTTAAATCCAAATATGAAGTTGAAAGTGAAGGTTGAACTTGATAGAATGCAGGACATAGGTATAATCTATTTTATAGAAAAGGTAGATTGGGTTAGTCTCATGGTAGTGAATCTTAATAAATAGAGGAGATCATATTTTTTAGGGATCATCAAATTATTAATGATGCATGTGTGAATGATCCATTTCCAATTACCTTCATAGATGAAGTTTTAGAATCTATCGCAAGACATGAAGTTTACTCTTCCACAGATTGTTTTAATGGATATCATCAAATACCATCACCAAATAAAATAGATATAAAACAAATTTTTACATGGAATGGGGTTATTATGCATACAAGGTAATTCCTTTTAGTGTTACAAATGCACCTATGGTTTTTCTTGCATAGTGGTGACTGTGTTCAAGGACTTCATTCATGACTTCTTAAAAGTCTATCTCGATGATTGGGTAGTATTTTATTTGTTTAAAGAAAATTTGTCTAAATTTTACCTCATGTTATAACTCTATCAAGATATGTACATTGATTTTAATTTAAATAAATGTCTATTCTTTATACTTTTTGGTGTCTTGCTAGGTCATGTAGTGTGTAGGGAAGGCATTTTGGTAGACTAGGCAAAAATTACAATCATTTTGGGTATACCTCCACTAGTCATCTCTATATAAGTGTGATATTTTATTGGACATATAGGGTACTATCATAAGTTTATTAAAGGATATGCATCCATTTCATCTCCATTGGAATCCTTACAGTGAAAAAGTGCCAAGTTTGTCTAGACTTTAGAGTGCCAAGCAACCTTCATCAAGCTGAAGTAGAGATTGGTCACTATGCCTATCCTTGTCTTTATAGATTAGATCAGGGCCTTTCACATTCATGTTAGTTCTTTGAGTATCACATTCAATGTTTTTCTTTCATATCAACGAGATGGTGGACTTGACCATCTCATTAATTTTTCCATTAGAAAGTTATCTAATGTAGAAAAGAACTACATAAAAACTAAAAGAGAAGTATTGGCTATAATGTTTGCACTACATAAATTTTGACACTATATTATTATGACCCCATTTCAATTTTTCATAGATCATTAGGATCTACACTACCTTATTAATATGCCAATGCTTCGATGATGCATTTCTAGATGGTTAATTCTATTTCAAAAATTCTAATTTTGCATTAACATTAATCTAGGTAGATAAAATGTGGGGTCGAATCATCTTAGTCACATTCCTAATGTAAAATAACTAAAAGAATTATGATAATACTCTTTTAATGATCATTTATTTTTAATTTCTATTATTCTTAAATTTTTTGAAGCAATCACCAACATCATCTAACTATGAGTATTCCATGTGCACTACCAAGAAAGAGACAAGAAATAGTTTGTCACTAGAGCTTTATCATACACCATCATCAATAGGATTTTATATCATATGCAAAAGGATAAATTACTATGAAATTTTGTTATGGAACATGAATGACATCAACTCTTATAGGGAACACATCAAGGAATAGTAAGAGGACATTTTACTGGGGAAACCATTGTTAGGAAGTTACTATAGAGTGGGTTATGGTGGCCAAATATTTTTCAAGATGCACATAGAGTAGTGAAACTCTATGATGTATGTCAAAGCATGAATAAAACAATATAAAAAGATGAAATGCCTTTGTATCCTTTATTAGCTAAATGACCTTTTGAACAATGACGCATTGACTTTGTCACACCTATTAATTCACCAAGTAAACATAGTAAAGCAAAGTATATAATCACTGCGACAGACTGATTTACAAAATGGGTTAAAGCTATTGTGATACCTAATTGTGGTGTGAAATATGCACCAAAGTTTCTATATGAGAAAATTATTACAAGGTTTGGATGCCCCATCAAACTCATTAGTGATCTAGGGACACAATTATTGAACAACACCATCAAGGCACTTACTGAGGAATTTATGATTTCTCATCATAAAAACACTCCATACCATACATAAGACAATGACCAAGCTAAATATTACAACAAAGCATTGGGAAAAATGTTGAAAATGATATGTGATGTCTAATAGGGATGATTAGGAAGATTGCATTCCTATGATTCTATGGGCATATTGCATGCACTAAAAGAGATCCACAAGTTTTAATCCATTCCATTTAGTCTATGGGATTGAAGTAGTTATGCTAATGGAATACTTAGTACCAAGTCTATGTATTTTAATGGTCATGAGACTAGGGGATCATGAGTATCTCACAAATATACTTCTCAAACTGAATAATATGGATGAGTATAGATGTAGAGCATCTTAGATGTAGGAAGTTCACAAGTAGAGCCAAAAATAATGATATGATAGGAATATGTGCCATAAGGAATTTCATAAAGATAAACCAATTTTACTATATGATAGTCATTTCAAATCATTTCCAAGGAAACTATAGATTCGATGGAAAGATCTTTATGTTATACATGAACTATCACAAAAAGGAACCATTGTTTTGAAAGATATTCAAGGAACCATTTTATCAGGGTGGGTAAAGGTTGTAGGCTTAAGCCCTACTGCCAATAGTCTTAATTGATCTCATTATGCTAAGTGAGTGGGTGATGAGTAGCAAAAAGTATATTATGATTTCTCTTTTTTGCATGTTTTTTGTGTGTTTTTGTAGATGATCTCTTCACTACCATATAAGAAACAAGATACCAAGCATAGCATGTGTCAGTCATGTGTAGGAGAATGTATGTGTGCCATCATGGATGTCAACATGAGAAAACAAAATAAATTAAGTCCAAGAAAGGTGCATACAATTACATTAACAATATTTCCACCATATAATGGTCAGTCTCTAGAAGTTAATGCCATATCTAAGGTTCAATTGATTTAATATTTTATAAATTGATGGCCTATCAAAAACATTTTCTCATACTCTCATACAGATAGTAAAGATCATAAAGACATATCTCCACACATGTGTTAATGAATAATTATCTTAATTTATAGATTAGATAAGATTTTCCACATCGACTATTGCATTCATGTTGAATGGATAACTAAGTGCAACATTTATGAAGAAAATAATAGGCATTAAATCTATAAAGGCCTAGCTCATGAACCAAGATTTAATTTCATTCTTTCATATATTTTTAATGACTTGTAGTTTCTAAAGAGTCAATCTATATTTATTGCATAAAGAACCACCATAGTTTTAAGTTCATCACTCACGAATCATGTATACTTCGTGACTCATTAGGGACTTACCAATGTAAAAAAAAAAGCAATGGGCATCAATATGGATCTCAATCAGATAAATTTGAATGATCTAAATCCATTTGACTTCCTTTAAGTAGTAAAATATAATTTATTTTGTCTAGACCCTATCGATGCTACATAACCACTTACCCTCATAACCCCCTATTGCTTCCATAACATAGATGTCAAGTGCCTACTTTGAATGCCAACATTTGGTGACTTGGGGGAGATTTTACAAGTCCTATGCAAGGAGACTCTCTTTCTCTGTATAAGATGAGAACACCACTTATAGTATAGGAGGTATATGATTTATATGCTCAAGGATCTATAAGCATTCTTATTGAGGAAATATATGATGAGCCAGTGTGCATCTTTGTCGAATCTAGCAAAAAAGGTTCTAGCAGATGACCAATTCTATGAAATAAATTCCAAAAGGAATCATGAACATCATCCACCACATGATCCATTAGAATGAGAAATTCAACTAGCCAAACTAATTTATATCAGAGTTTCTAGCAAATATTGTTAAGTGTCACACATCCTCAAAGCAGACATTTTAATAGCAATTCTTTATCTTCTTACTCTACTTCACATAATAGAAGTTCTCAGAGGGAGAAGTGTACCCTGACAGAGATTATTGGCCAACACATCAATTCTCCAACCTCATCTAGACACTTTAGTGTAGATCCTTAACACATGCTATCAAATTCAAAGCATGGTGCAAGGATTATTTGGAATTAATCGCTACACATCCTTGGGTGCCACCAAATGCCATGCAATATATGGGTTGATTTGATCAAGGGTGGAAGGATTTGCCAAGGTGGCAAGGAGAAAATTCTATGGATCCATTGATTATAGACCTTATTGAAGATAATTTTTGCTATAGCATGCAATGGTAGGCTTCATGATAGAACACCATAAAGACTTGGCCAAAATATACATAAGGATTGACTCTGAATCTAATAAACACTCAAAAATAATGCACCAATGATAAAAACCATGATGACAATATTGACATATGAATATGGATGGACTTAAGAATAATGTGCACAAGGAATCACCTAATGAACATATATAGACTGAGTCCAGGAAATAGTGCTAAAAGCAAACAAATAGGCAAATGAACAAACAAAAAAACAAATAGAAAAATAAACAAACAAACAAACAACTTGAAGTAAATAAATAAATAGAAAGCCTAAAAACAAAAGGAAAAGAAGGCATCCTAACAATGATCATACCCCAGTAAGGTGGATCAAGGATAACTGACTAGGCTTATACATGACAATTTTTTTTGGTATTTTTAAATATTTGAATATTTTTGGAATTTTGAGGTATCTTAACTTGATTGAGAATGACAAGATACTTGCTTGTAAAAAGGCGAGAGCATTTGACTTAGGTTGCTCACAAAATGGTGAGAGCATATAGAAAGGGGGAATGAGGTGACATCAACATGAATTGAGCATGACCTACATAGTCCTGAAATGACCTCAAGTTATAGTAATTCCATCCACATAAAAGGCAGGGAAAAACCAACTATGTCCCAATAAGTACTCAAATCTAGAAAATGGCTAGTCAAATGAAAACAACAATGTCAAAGTGATCCATAAATGCATGGTAAATATGTGTTACCCCTAGTTTTCCCATAGGTGGTGATAATTAGGATACAATGGCATAGGTCAATGGTACTAATTTTCCCATAGGTGGTTATAATTAGTAGCAAGACTGGTGTAACACTGATTTGCCCATAGGTGGTTATAATCGGGCTCACATAAACAAACTTGATATATGATAGAAAATGAATAGACTACCATTGTAAACATGGATTTTATTGATTTTTGAAACTTTAATGAAATCCCCTTGTAAAAGGTATAAGAAGAACCAAATGAAACAAGATCAAAATAAGATTGGGTAGAATGAGTATAAATAGGCTTTGGTCTAGATAGGAATGAAATAATAGGATGGACAAAATGGTAAATAATGATGTTGAAAGTGTTGCCCCCAAGTGATGGGGTGAATGGCTAGGTATGCGACAATGATAAATAGATACGTAACAATGTCAATGGCATGACAATGTGAAATGGTATGGTATTTGTTTTTGGCCTAGGTGTGGTTTTTGATTTTTTTGTTCCTACTAATGGGGAGATGCATGTCCTAATCAATAAGTGATAGAAATTTTTACTTGATCATGCTAATTGCTATCCCATGCCTTGTTTAAATAACTAATCCATCAATAACTACCTATATATTTGGATGTTGATAATGCTTTTGTGATCTTCATTGGTCATTGATTTTGATTCCTTCAAACATCAAGACAAGGTATCTTTGTAGCTTCTACAAATGAAAGTGCAACCATGGATGGTAAATAAGGACAAATAATGGATGGTAAGTTTGATTTTGAAATATAATGGTAGATGATAATGGAATGTGTAATGGTTAGGAAACAAATGAAGATCAGGATATTCTGTCACATGTAATGTTGTTGATGTTAGATTAAACATAATTTTGGTTATGACAAGGCCAAATACTTGTTCTCTCGATAGGACCATCAATTTTTTTTATTGTTTGGGCCTAAGAGTAGCTACCATCTGATTAGGCTATAGATAGGAAGCTATTTTGATTTGAAATTTAATTTTGTCTTCATCAAGTAGTGAAGAACTTTTGTGCTCAGCTATTGGTGCCTCAATGAGGTTTTCACCAATGAACTTTTCTTGATTGTCTCATAACATCTTTAAGAAGGTTTCACTAATTAACATTAACTTTTGAATTTGATTTTATTCTATCACTTTTAACAAAATTTCACTAGGAAAGTGTTCTTCTGCTAAAATGAATGTGGTCTTGGCCTCCTTTCTCTTCTTTAATTGCTATGTCACCATGGATGCAGTTCAACAAAGTGTGATTATGTCGATCCTAATAGACACTTATGGGAGATAGAATGTCAATAATATGGCTATCTTGTTTGATGGTAATGACATATGAAATGGTAATGGAATGTGTGTTGGCATCATAATCCTTATAGAAGATACTAGAACTTGTGTCAATGTTGAAGTACTCATCCTCAAAAACTGTAAAAGGATGACAAATGTATTAAAATTGATCTATGAGGTATGCATAACCAATGTTGTAACAACCACAAACATATTTTTGTTTTGAATATGATTTTAACTCAAGGGACTTTAAATTTGATGTTGAGACTGATGTTGACTCTAATTATGATGCTAAATCTAATGTTGATCCAAGAATAGAACCTGACTCTAACTTTGATTCTTCATCTAATGGGTACTCTATTGTAATGATGTCTTGTTTAATGTTTGGTATTGGACATGTAATAACCTATGATGGCATAATGGGCTCCATAAAGAATTGTTTGTCAAAGTGAGACTCGTCCATAATGGGAAATAGGTTAAGAGACAACTCCTCAAGGACTAGCTTATCAAGGGGAGACTCTTGAAAAATAAGCATATAATCAAGGTAATGATTTGCCCAAAGGTGGTTATAATCATTAAGAAGTGACTAAAAAAATACCAGATCATTAGAGTGAGACTCCTTGACAACTAGGATAGGATCAATAGGCAATTCGTCATAGGTTGACTTATCACAAATGGTTGATTCAATAGAAATTATCTCAAATTGGTTGGTTCTCTTGGCCTTGGTTTCCAATGAGTTGGAAGATACTATTTTTGAACACAGATTGGTCATTGAATGATTGGATTGGTTGAGGTTTATATGGGATTGGTAATGGAGGAAGAATGGCCTATGGTTGGATAATGGTAGGGCATTTGAGAACATGATTTCTCATATCAGATAAAGGATGAAGTCCTAAAATGGTAACAATAGGGTGGTGTGTATCTTGATTACTCACATAAGTCAAAGGACTAGGTCTTAGTATGATGAAGTGGCATTGTGGAGCTTGGTTGTTAGTACAAGCCAAAGAACTAGGTCCTAAAAGGATAAGTTTAGGGAATTATGGAACTTGGTAGCTCACACAAGTCAAAGCATCTAATTCCTCTTCATAAACCATATCATCCCAATCTCAAGTTGGATCATAAGCTGGTTCTTGACTATGTTTTGTGTACTAATTATCATAAAGAGGGTATGGATCCATATCCCAAACAAAATTATCTGTACTTAGATCTTCAAAGTTATCCTCACAAGCCTCTTCATACCAATCAAGGTCTTGAGTTGGATCGTAAGTTGGTTCATGACTTTGTTCTGATGAATGACTATTATGAGATGGATAGAAATCTATCTCAAAAACCATATTAACATCATTGGGGTCTTGACTAAATCCATAAAAGTCATTTTATGCAGCCATTCCATCATAAGTTTGATTATACGTGACTCTACCATAGGTGTAGTTAGACATATCTACATAAATGATGAAAGCTCTGAAAACGAAAAGGTTTAGAGTTTTATGAACTCCAAAAAACTATATCCAAAGGACAAATGGTTCAAACTTGGTCAAAATTGGAGTTGTATCTCCAAAAAATTTTATGCTAAGACTTGACATAAAATAGTCTAACATCAAATGTCTAATGTCAAATGTCATACACACAAAATGTCAAGTGTTTGAATAAAAATCAGCATGTCAAAAGTCAAATTGCTCCAAACAGGTCTAAACTAAGAAAGAGAAAATTTGAGTTACTAAGTCTTTTGTCCAAATGCAGATTCAAAAGCCAGGCTCAAACAAATAGGCATATTCTAGGACTTTTGGCCAAACAATGTCAAAAGCTAGACTTGAAACAAAGGATTGATGTGAATTTAATCTAACAAGTTTGGAAACAACTTTGACATAGGCCTGACACATAGAATCAAACGTAAACATGATCAGTTGGCATAAGACATAAAATAAAAGTCATTTGGAGAAAGGATACGTTTCTCCCAAACAAAACCACAAAAATGATGATGACATGCTCTAGACAAACAAACCATCAATAGGTTTCAAAATTTGGGTAATCAATTAAATGAAGTTATGCAACCCAAAAGAGAAAGATCTTTGTATCAGCCCCATGAATTAAGGCCTAAATAGAAATCAATAAATGTTTGACTCCAAATTTGACAAGGCTAATTGAAAACTCAATGTTGAAAACTAGGATTTGACCAAACCAGCTAGACAAGATTGGATAGCATCTTAGCAGAAGACAAAGATTTAATGGTATACATAACATGGTTTGAAACAATGTTTTATGATATAAGGTAAACTAGTCTTAAAATAAATTGAGCAGTCTAATAGCATAAGCATGCTCAAATGATGTGATCTATATTATGTTTCAAAGAATCAAAAGGGTCAAAATGTTTTGACATGATTTAGGTAACATAACACTACCCTCCTCAACTCAAATACAATATTTTGACATGGCTTTTGAACCAACAAACAAGTTTTAGTCTCAAAACATACCAAGAAAAAATGACCAAAATACACTAAGTATAATCTTCCAAATCCTAACAAGGGCATGTCAATGTGGGGTTAACTAAACTAGCAAGCTTTTGAATGTTTCTAGGGGAATCAATTGCATAATGACTTTCACATTAAATGTTGTAAAAGACAAGCATATAAATTAGGTGACTATGGCATTGACTAGTTACAAAAAGGTCTAGTCTTTTTTGCAACCACTTCATCCCACTGTTCACTCAGTGTAGTGCGATGTCCAAATGTAGATACATCCCATGTGAAACTTAGAAGGAGTGGATGAAGTCAATGCTGAGAGATGAAAATTTAGGTCAAAGCTTCCCTAAAGAACTTATGGGAGGTAATTACATCCCCCTTGTAAGCCAAGATGAAATGAAATGAAAGACATAAAAATAAAGAATTTAGGGTCATTTTCAAAGTCACCCAAACTATGATGAGTTTTTAGGGAGTGCTTTAGATGACATTCTTTCTAAGCCTTAGACTAGGCCTTTTTGCAAATAAGGAAAACACTTTTGATTCCAAGGGTTCTCTAAAGGGGACAAATAGAATAGCATACATGCACAAACCTTCTCTTTGCTATATAATTTATAATTAAACAATTATTAAAAATAATAATTGACAAGTGTGGTCAATTTTAGAACCCAAATGAAAGATGTGGTGGTGTTATTTTGACCCCTTGGTCTTAAGTTATCACTTTGAAAACATTCACTTAAGCCTCTAAATATTTCAGTAAGCACTAAAACAAGGTTCCTAATTCATTTTAAAATCATCAAAAAGGTGGTCTAAAACAAGATTTATCAAATTTGAAATATGTTGGTTACCTGTCTACCCTTAAGGCATCACACCAAAAATAAATGTTAGACAAGCCATTTATCCAATTTAAGATATTCATAGATCATGATCCACCAATTAGGGGTGTGAAATGATGAATTCAAAACCAGATCAAGTTCTTGATACACCCACATATAGGGAGTGAGCAATCTATCATCTCAATTCAAGCTTTTCATTGATTGATCACTATCTACATGCACACACAAAAGATGTTGCTAGGTTTATGCATTGGTTTGCATACCTAGAAAGGTGTATTCATTCCTTTCCTCTCTCTTATCTCTTTACTCAATTTTTTATTTGCATTTAATATATATTAAACTAGGATTTATCTATGAAAGTTTCATTTTCAAGACACATAATAGAGCATGCTTAACATACTCAAATCCAAATTCACAAACTTGGCCTCAAAAGTAAGTCCAAGTGCACTTCTTTTTCCTTTCTCCTAGTCATTTCACTTTGATAAATTTTTAAAATCAAGGGGGGGATGTAATCATCTCAAAATTATACTTAAGTGATAAGATAGTTACTTCAGACCACCCATTGCTAACTTAGCCCTAGACCTATCGTAGGGCCCATTCACAGACTTATCTAGCTTTTGTGTGGGCCACACACATCCCTAAACATCTCAAAATTAGTCTTAAACCCTTATTTAGGATATAATCCCTTAGTGTCTTAAGTTCTAGTATTGGATGTTAGCACCATAAGTGGACAATAATGCCACAATGCTATTGTCCCATTTGGGTGCTATTGTCCTTTTCCCTCTTTTAATCTCTAATGGATATATTTTCAATTCATAAAACACCTAAGATCATCATAGACCTATTTCAAATCATGAAAAAGTACCAAATCATTATATATACATGACTTTTATTGCTTTATCCACTAGATGGAAATTATATACATATACACATAAACAAGCTCAGAATAAGTTATGCACAATCAAGTTATCATCCCTATTCTTCCTTACTTTTTCATACAGTCATCTACAACATTACTAAGCTCAAGATATTTAGATCTATAATCTCAAGCATCACTAAAATCACTTAAACTACCATTCATACTAGCAATAATTGCACTTTCACTAGTACTTAGGTGGGGAGAACTACATTGGACTCAGAGTATTGGTATGTAGGTAACTCTCATCATAGAAGGGTGTTAAAGATGTCCATCCTACCCAACTAACAACACATGTTTACTATTTATGATAATTAAAATTCCCTAATCACATTGAGGTCTAAGTTTTTCATACAAAATTAGATATAGATAGTTAATTAGGGTTTGTCTAGATAGGAACAAGCTTGTTAGACTCAAACACAAGTGTTCCCAGAAGCTTAGGATAGTTCTTACACAGAAGACATTAGTTCCATAAGTTGACACAAGTTTCATAATGTTACTTTCTAGGGTAGGGAATTATTGTCAAGGAGGGGTTTTAGCACCTAGATACTATTTGTGACACTCAGACCAACTCATGTAATAATTTTTAGCCTCTGAATCCTTCATCTCAATTAGCTTCTAGTTAAGTATTCATTTGTCACCTTCATTATTATTATTATAAATATTAGTTTAGCTTAGTTCTTTCATGAATTAGTGGATATATTTATTATATATTTTATAATGTGATTTATTGTACTTATACCCTTTAAGAACCTAAGGCTTAAACTCCATAACCCTACAATTTAATTCACTGGGCAACACTTAATCAACAAGGGTTTTTCTAAAGATTTGTTGGTCATATCCCAATTCATCACTTTTTTCCCATACGAATTTGATATTATTTGTGTACTTGTATATGCTATGGGTTTTTTTTTTTTGAGATTCACTCATCCAAACATGCTATTCATAGAATCAGATGGTATTCAAATAGATGCAAATGAAGTCTAATCTAGTCTAATATAGATGAATAATTGACGTTTTAAAGATATTTATTGAATATAATACTATGACATCCCCAAATTTAACCTTAAAAATCAATCCTAAATATTTAATCTAATTTTAATTATGTAATATAGGAATAAACAACATTTAAGAATTTTTTGAATTTAATTACATAAAATAATTATTTTTTGATATTTTGAATCTCATAAAAATAAAATATTAAGAAAGATAAAATTAAGATCAATAGTTGAAAACAAATAAAGTTTAAAAAAATCTACAAAGATAAACATAAATAAATAAATGACACACACACTAATGATGATGATGATGATGATGATGATGATGATGATGATGATGATGATGATGATGATGAAAACCTAAAAAATGTAATTCTATTAATGGTTAGTTGTCTACTAATGCCCCCACACACAAATAAAATGGTTAATGTTACCACTAGAAAATAAACCATTAATAGAATTAAACTTGATAGGTCTTTACTTTAATTTATATTCTTTTTTATTATTGTTTATATTTATTTATGTATAATTTGGGAATTATGTTGTTTATGATTTATTCATTCCTTATTTCTATGTTTATTGACCTATCTTGACTTTTCAAAATAAATATAAAATAATAAAATAAAATTACATATTATTTAGATTCTCAAATATTTTTCATTTTCAAGCATTGGCTTCCATATTTTATTCATTTCCTTCTTTCTAAGTTTATTGACCTCTTCCCTTAGTGAAAAAACAAATAAATAAATATGTGTTACTATTTAGATTCTTAAACATCTTGTTCATTTTCAAGCATTGCCTTCAATCTTATCTTCCTCAAAGTTGAATGTACCAAAGAGGTTTGAAACATTAGAAAATAATTATTTTATATATTTGAATATAGAAAGTTATTGGTTATTATTACACCATAAAGAAACTATATATACTGAAATTTAATCAATAAATTATTGACAACGCTTGCCCTTGACATCTTTACCTTGCTTTTCCAACTTGTTATTTCGATAAGTATTTGTCTATATAAAAGCCTTCAAAGTCTTCAAATTTTTGACAGCATCTTCCAAGCTTCCATAATTTATTCCAATTCATTCCTAATGAACATATACTTCAATGTCATTATAATTTCATAACCCTCTATCAATTATGGACAAGTGTGCACTAGGGATATAGGGTTGCATTTCACACCTGTCCACTAGCGCAAACCTATCTATAGTTCTTTAACAACTATTTTTTCAAAATGACATGCTTATGATTTAGTCTATCACCTACAAAAATAGGTCAGTTATCAAATTTTTAAAAAATATTACTCCATACAATCAAATTAATTACCTCACTTGAAACCCCTATTAATCCATCTCGAAATCTCTTTCAAAGGCAATATTAAAAGTATCTATCTATTCAACAAAATAACATTATTATAATTATGTTACAATAGTACATTCATTGTCCAAATTAACATTGTTTTTTTCAGGTTGAATGTAACATTTTTCAAACATTCTAATCAAAATTTCTGCTTGTATTTATATTATCTTCCCCATAAGAAGAACTATTGACATTTGAGCCTCCCAAGCCAAATGTCAACCCCTATAGTAAAAAACATTTATGACAACCCTCTAGGTTTTGCCATGGTTTCTAAAACTTATCATTAGTCTCATAAATGTCTCTTGAAAGTCTTTGAACCTTGTTAAGAGTGTCATATTTGTGTTAGAACTTATAGAGATCATCATATGCCCTAGTTGCTTTGAGTCCTTTGGTTGATGAACTAGGTCCTCAAGATGACCCTTGAGTGAGCAAGAGAGTATAAAAATGTCTTATAAGGTCTAAATAATGGTCTTAACCCTATTTGATAATATTGAGGATCGTTAGCAGAAGTTGAGGTAATTTTTCAGGACTAGGGTTTCCATTTTCATGAGTTTTAAGCCTGTTTGAACCATTTCAAGGAGGAAGAGCCTTACTATCAACATGAAGGGTGCCCAAGCTTCATTTAGTTCATAGTGTGAATTATAATAATGTGTTTAAGGTTATTATTCATGATATACTTATCCAAGCTTAATTCAAACCTTAATTCACCCTTAAAAGTCACCAAATGACCCTTAAATACCTCACATGAGTCTATTTTCCTTATAAACATTTTAAATGGGGGGCATATTGTTAAGTTGTGAAGCTAAAAGCTTCACCATATGAGCAAATGCAGAGTTTGCTAGAGTTACACAGTCACCGACATCGGTCAGGACCGACTGACATCGATCAGGGGTCGACCGGAAGCTGTCGACATCAGTCATATGTAGACAGACAGAGACCAATGTCGGTCACCTGTGCATTCCCAGAATTCTAATTTTGAGGAAGAACATATTGTTTGCTTGTAAAGAGTAACAATTAGTCTTGAGTCTACTTTTTTATTTTTGGTAGGACAGATTTGTACCTTTGATTAAGAGGTGCATCTAACGGTGGAGAATGCATGGCTCATGAATCCTAGTTCTATGTAATAGGGTTAGATCTTCATAGTATTGTAAGAAAAGGTGAATCAATTCAAGTATTGGAGTTGCTTGTAATTGAGAGAGAGAGAACTCTTGAGGGAAAGAGATCTACACATCTGAGAAGTGTGAGAAGAGAGAGAGATTTCTTCATTGTATTTCCTTCTGGAAGAGTTTAATACAAGATTGATTGTTTCTTGTATCTCCTATTATTTGCTATTTTTGATTTCTAGTTACTTATTATTTTTGGTTTAATTCCATGTTTAGTTGCTTATACAAAAGTAATCAATTGTGCTGTAAGATCCAAACAATATTTTGATGTCAATTTTCCTAGAGGTCCCAAAGAGTCCCATTTTAATCATTTTGTCACTTTGAATGCATTTTGTATCTATAAAAGTCCATTTTGGGACTTAATTCTAATACCCACTCATCAAATTGGTCCCACACATGGGAAAATATGTCTCTTCATCTCCCCCTACTATAAATCCTAATTTCAAATGATTTTTAACTTATTTTTTCCCTCGCTATGCTCTCTAATGGCATCTCAAGGTTATAAACATGTAGGAAAAGAAGGTGTTTGTAGGTTGTATAGAGTTTTATAATCAGGTTCATATCGAAAGGGGTAATATATTATATGAGGGTTCATGACGGATGTCTTAGAAGAGTTTAAAGTCCAAAAGATGCAAAATAGGCCCAAAATCATTCCTCTCTCTCTCTACCAAGACCTTTGGCAACTTGGACAAGCTCTCAGGCTTTTTTTAGTCCATATAAGAGAGAGAAAATGGGGAACTAATACTTTGGGAAAATGAAGGGGTCCTCTTTACCTTCTCATTCATGTATTTTGTCTACAAATCCATGGCCTATACTTTATGAACTAATGCTAACAATCTGGGTACTCAAATGCTCTCCTTCATCTATGTAGAAGGTTGAAATGGCATCTATTTTGGTGCATCTTGTAATTATTTTTAATAATCAATGATTTACGGTGACTCAAAGAGTCCTTATGGTATATCCTCATTACTCTCCACCCCTAGTTCACATATATGGGGGTGTCGGAGCAAGAAAAAGATTTATATTTCCACTTTTGCAAACTATAGACAAGCTTTTCATGTTTCATAGGTTCTTCAAGTGGTATAATATATATGAATGGTTATTCATTATATTATACTCTCCTTTCCATACATCAATGGCCTTAAGATTAATCAAATATTTTCTACAAGTCTCAATATGGTCACTTATTCTTTCACTTTGTAGACTATGTTTGTGTGTTTGCATAGCAGGACGTGTTTGTGTGTTTAAAGAGTTAAAATATGCACATCCATGGAGATGGATAATTTTATATTTCTGATACAAATATGTTTATAATTTTGAGGCAATTATATTTAATACCCAAATACCATACTTTCACTATTCATGGGCTTCTACACAATGTTATAATCTTCACTTTCTATAGGCTTATAGGTCTGCAGATGAAAGGAAAATCAATTGTTGTCAATGTTTGATGAAGTTTGCCTAGTCATGGAGCATGATATTGAATTTAGTTTGAACAAGTCATGAACTAATAGGGTTAAAATCACCTAAAATAATAAAGGTTCAAGACCAAAAACACAGTCAAACCTAGTAGGACAGTTACCTACAAGATTCTATGTGTAGACAATGGAAAACAACAAAGTTGAGGGTGATTTAAAAGTTATTATGTGGTATTGAAGGTAGTGATAAAACTCTCTTGATTAATTTTAAACTCTTTATATGTCATACTATAAGTAAGGAAGGCCAAAAAACTCAAACTCCATGTTGATACCTTCTCATTATGAGCACCTACATCCAATTGAGCAAATTCACTTTGAAATAGTAAGGTTGATTGGATATTGGAATTCAGAGCATTAAGGATGTTTCAAGACATCAAAATCATGAGAAGGGAACCATTGAAAGGTTTTAGTATTGTAAATCAAGAACAAATTCACTTAGACATAGTCAACTATCCTAACAGTCACCTATAGGTCTATTTAGGTGATTAGCCTCTCTCAAAACCTAAGAACAATAGTTTATATGTGAGATATATATGTTATAAAGGATATTAAGGTGATCAGAGTCATAAATAATAAGGATACTTAAGTATGGAGTAGATTAAGAGTTAAAATAGGGATCACAATGTTAATTAAACAACATAGTCCTCAAACAAGTACGCTTGCCTAGGCCAATAGAGTTGTTTGCTTGAGAGAGAGGTCTGTGTGAATTAAAGGAGAGTCTCATGTTATTATCCTTAAACCTCGCATCACTCTCAATATCACTTAAATCATAAGTAGAAAAACATTTAAACCCTATTTTCTCAATCAAGGTAAGAATAGGTTTGCATATTCATAAGAAGATACTTGTTGTTTGAAAAAGTTTCAAGGACTTTAGAAGGTCTAAGAGAGAGTGTAGCATGAGAAGGAGAGTAAGTTATTGAAAATTATTTAAATAGTATGATATTTTTCCATTATCCTTAGACACAAGTTACAATGAAACAATCACATTTATACCCTATACAGTCATACACAGTCCTAAGTGTATGCACAAGCCTACACAGGCATTTTAGGCCTGATTAGACCTAAATAAGCTTATACATACCAATTGAGGACTTATATATATTTTGAGGTTGTCTAAATTTGGATACATCTAGGAATAAAATTATTAAATGTAACACATGTTCCAAGAATAAATGAGGAAGTCCATTGAGATTGAAGGAGCTTAAAGGCACACATAGACCTAAATAAGCCTAAACAAGTCTATGCATGAGAATTGGAGGCTTATACAGGTTTGGAATTTGATAAAGGTATGAAGGAATCAAAGAGGTAGTGAGAGAAACATAAAAATGTTTCTATCAAGGTGATATATGTCTCAAGTTTAGCAGGGAAGGCACCAAACCCAGCCGTAGGGCTACTTAGGCTTAATGATATATAAAACCTAGACCCATTCAAAGGGGAGGGTAGAGGATAGAATCTATGAAAGACATGAACCTAAGTATGTTTTTAGAACATGAAGTTATGTTTCATGGTTTTTATAAACTCCATCACTATTTTTGAAAGGTGAAAGAGGGCACTCAAGTCCCAAGAACTCAGGCTGATAGTGAATAGTGGCATTTAAGGTAGATCATTAGAGAAGGATATAGATATGATAATAAGAGTAGATGGATAAAAATGAGAGGGTTAGGAATAGGTGAAAAAGATTTAAATAATTATGTTTAGGCCTTTAACTCATTGACAAGTTCCTTAGAGTTATGAGACTCAGTTTAGGCATGCTAGGCCTATAATCCATTCTTAAGGCCTTAAACCCCACCATCACATTCAGTCATATCGAGAATTACTCAATCACATTGATGAACATAAGTAGATGTGTGATTATGATTTTAGTCCTATGAAAAGTTTCTCAAGTAGAGTAAATCATTGAAATGCCAAATTTGGTCTTAGATCCCATCTCAAATTCCATAGTCTTAGGTAGTCATCTCAAGCCACTATTTTAAATGCTCATGTCTTTCATATCAAAGAGACTCAATTCAAATACTATTAGGGGGAGTTGGGAACCCATATGGAATCAACATCCATAGAGGAAGGACATGGTTTCATGGGTCCACATCTATGAATCATTGTTAAGACTAAAATCATATCTATAAGGCTTGCATAGTGATCGAAGCTCACCAACATGCATTCTTATCTCCACACACAAGGTGCATGGGACCCAAATATTTTTGGGATATTTAGGGGGTCTATGGACTAAACATCCATGACCATAAGTGTGGGAATTGAGGTCTATTATTTATGATATGTCATTAAGATGGTAGACCTCCAAAACATGACTTAAACCCTAAGATAGACCTGACTTGGGAAAAAAATAAATTTTGGTAATCAAAAACTCTGAATTGACCTGATCAACACTTGGATCACCTATCCCACTTAGAGGAAAACATGATCGTGATACTTGTTTATATAGACATTATACAAACATTTCATAAAATGGTACTTTTTCAAGGTTTTGAGTAGAAAATAGGGTAAAAATTTGTTTGGAGAGTTGTAAGTCATTATAAGGGGTGGTTTGAGACTTACTTCACATTTGTAGATCACCAACCATTCATAGTTTGCCTAGGAAAGTCTCCTATAGGTCCATGAAAAATAGGCATTTTATAAATGAAAGTATTAGGTGGCTTAGTCACATAAGTGAGGAAAAGCTATAGATATGCAGTGATTTGAAGGGTTGATTCATGGTGTGGAAAATTTGTTTAGGATTTTAATATGATTGTTTATCCATTCTTTATGTTCTATTCAATGTCCCATGGTCAACCAAAAAATAAACACTATATAATTAGGCCTAGTAGGTCTGTTTGGGTCAATAAGGGGAGATGAAATTTTGCATTAGGGGACTAATAAGAGGGTAAATAACAAGATATTACACCATTAAATTGATGATAAAGGTGAGCAAGTCATTCTTCATGGTCATTATGAAGGATAAGGCAATTACTAAGCTTAATCAACATGCACAAAAAGAAGATAGGATGCTATATGCTTCATGGTGTCCTAATTGAATCTCTCTAATGACTTGTAATTGTCATGAGTAGAGGGTTATTAATAATTTTGGGCATGGCCATTCCTTTAATAAGTTAACTATATCCTTCATCACTCCACTTCAACACCTATAGGGGTCATTAAATAGATCTATACATGGAGGGAGTATGAGGGATTGCTATGACTATTTTAACTAATGATGGAGTTAAGTATGGTAATTTATGACCTCTTATCTCCATCTCCCCACCACCATTTTCCCTCTCTTTTTCTCCTTGTGCTTCTATTTATTCATGCCTTAAGGCCTTTGTTTTCATCCTTCACCTATGTATGAGGAGATTTTGCCTATATTTGCACATTGTAAACCTCTTGGAATGATGAATATATTGTTACAAATTATTCATGAGAGATTATAATGTGTTATTTACTTATTGATATGAATATATGGTAGGTTTCTCTCCCATTGCAGGTCCTTATATCACCTAGATTCTAGTGGGTGTGTTATGCAAGTTATATGGTGTGCAAGAGTGTTGGTGGTTGAGTTTGAAGTGTAATCTAACTAAAAAGTGCCATAGATTATACATTATTATCATAACCATCATATTATATACACCTAATACATCCTCCATATGAAACATTATTTCATAGTAACTTTTGGATATAGTAATGTAGTTGTTTGTCTAGTCCATTAGTGTCGTCTAAGTCAAAATGGAATGGATATTAACATTGGTGTATCACCACCCTTAGTTTCAGTTTCCTTATATTCACTTATTATATCCATTTTCACCCCAATCAATATGTATTATTTATTTTTAGATATAACATATGCATTAGGGGAGCTAGCCCCATAATTTATACGTCTAGCCTAGTCATAGGTTACCCATATTCTTGGGCTATTCCCATGTTACCCCATCCTTAAAGGTAGGCTTGAATAACCTCCTTCTAGGGCTCAAGTGGGAGAGCTAACAAAAAATACATTGGGTCAAGGTATATTAATAATATGTAGACAACATTCATTCAATAAAGGATTTTTCAAAGATAGCACAGTCATATCCTACTTCCCAATTTTTTACCCTACATATTTGAGTTTGTTTGTGTACTTGTATAACCTAGGGTTTTGATTTTATAGACACATACCAATAGGATATACATATAATTATATGCTATTCAGATTGAGGAAACCCAACTCATATTTTTAGATCCAACACATAATCAACATAAACAAAGTTGTTTAGCAGAAAAATGATGCATTAAAACCTTGTATGGCTACTATGCACTTACACTAAAATATAATTAAGTATTGTTTTTAATCAACACCATGTTTTTAGGCTTAAAATAATAGTTTCAAATAGTCACAATTAGCAAATGAATAACACAATTTTAATAGATCAAATCGTAAGGACATCTCTCTAACCCTAACCTTAATTTCTATTTTTAGTAACTTACAGATTTTATAATTTTTGTAGATCACTATATTTTTAAATTAGGTTGTATTATTCATCTTCTTACATAATATTTCAAGTTTAAATTACTTAAGAGTTATTTTCATTTACATAATTAAATTTAAGGTTAAACATTTAGGTGAACCCACTTTTATAATAGAACATTGCTTGTAGTGATTCTTAATTTTTTGCTTAGGGTTTAAGTTTAATTATATAAATTTTTGACACTAAAACAATATAATCTTAAAACTTAGATATTAAATATAAAATAATGATTCATATTTTTTTACGTTGGAATAATTTGACACTGATTTGTTCTTGTCACCACAAATAAATATTGACATTGAGGCTAATTCTCTCAATTTTGAGTTGAATTTTGTTGTTGTCCTCTCCAAAAATATTTTGAATTTATTTTTTATTTGATTATTATTTATTTTTTACTATTTTATAAAACATATTTTATTTTTTTCAAAACTACTTAGCTAATATCTTGAAGGGCCATGTGGTGTTCTTCTTACTGACTTCATCGTCGGAGGGATTTACCCCAATACTCATAGCCATTGTACATGTCTAAACATATACATTAATTTTCATGTGCCTCAAAATATAAAACAAACACATAGGATCCCCTTGTTTACACCAATTATAAGTTTTACCATCAATTTGATTATGTAGTACACTAATAAATAGTTATCCTCAAGAACTTACTCTTAGCTTACCCTTGAAATTAGGTTTAGTGGGTTATGGATATGGTTCTACCTCCATAGTTAGTGGTATGAAATATTGGAATTGCACCTTCTATTGGATTAGAAAGTATAGTTAAGAGTGTACAAATCATTAAAGATTCATCTATATCACCTTTTCCAACATGATTTTTTCTTGCACTATCTTATTAGATCATATATTTTATTTATTTATTTTACATTTTTTTTCACATTATATCATATTGTATGTCTCCAAGGTATAGTGGTAGATTAAGTGATACTCATTTTTCATATATGGATCTCTATTTAGTTTCCTCTGCTATGGCTAGTCATGATGAAAATGAAGTTTACATTGAAACTGGTAGTAATAGTACTAAATAGGAATATGATAATGAGGTTGAGAAAAACATGAAAACAAATGAGCTTAAAGAAACAAATCAAACACAAGTGAAAGTGTTGTATAAATTTTTAGAATGTCTCCAAAAATATCTTCATGAGGTGAATAATATTATGAAAATACTTATTGAATCAAAATTTCATCATCAAGCCAAATTAGCCTCCTCATCCTATCAACCTTTGCCATATTGTATTTTAAATAACCCCACCCAAATGTTCTTACTTCTACTATTGATTATATTCCACTTTATTCACCCTTAGTCACTTATACCCCTTTTTATATAGAATTATATCATGATTTCGCTCAATTATCCATGCCTATGACTAATCATGCTACCTAAAACATCCCATCAATACAACCAATACTTCTCTTGAGTAAGTCCTTCTTCTCTTGCAAGCCAAGCTAGCTAACATTGAGCAAACAATTACCCATGCTAATCCTTCCTTAGATTATGGTACCTTGTTTCATAACCCTTTGCTTCATAAAATTTCATCCTACCCTCTTCTACTTAGATTTGTGTCTCCCAAGCTTCCTCTTTATGAAGGCAAAGGTGATCCTGAACAACATTTGCAAGCTTTCCATGTATCTTATCTAGATTATACAAATAATGACAAATTGTTAACCGATCTCTTTCCAAGAAACCTCAAGGATTATGATATTAAGTGGTTATATTATCTTATTCTTTAATCAGTTCCAACTTTCAACCCTTTAGTATATCCATGTTTGGCACATTTTTCTATCAATTTTGGTGATAAATTTCCTTGTTCTAAAATAGAAAATCTCAAACAAGTTTCAAATGAGATAATTAGTATGTATGTTGTAAGGTATAATACCATTCTATCCAAAATGTCAAATTGTGGAACGTAATGAGCTTCAAGACATTTTCACTAAAATATTGCTTACTCCTCTTCAAGAGTCTATAATGTTTGATAAGTTTAATTTATTTGATAAGCTATGTCATACAACTGAGGAACATGAAGTCAAATTTATTACATTAAAAAATTTCAAGTATAACTCTAATGTTCCTTCTAAAGCAACTATCAAGTTTCAATGCAAGATCAATTACAAGAGAAAAATTAAATATGGTAAAAATGAGGCTAAATTTATGGTAAATTCTATATCTCAATGACCACAACTTCTCAAATTACAAGCTCCACCAATGAGGCAATTTTAAAGGCTACATTCACCTCCTCATGTGTTACTACAAAATCTCATTGGATTTCATCTCATTACACATCATCCATCAGTTGAATCAAATATTTGTAGACCTTAATCTATAAGCTCTCATGGAAATGAATTTTTTGAATAACATAGATCTGTTAGTCACTCAACTAATATATGTATGAAGCTTAAGAATAAGATAAAATAGCTTATTGATAATAACATTATTGACATTGGTACACCTATCGACTAAGTTAATCCATGAGCAAATGAGAATGGAAAGATAAAAATGTATCAATATCCTTTTCTTGATCATGGGGAATAAGATAAAAAGCTAAATTATGAAGTAAATTATACATATAATGCTCAACCTCCTCCATATTCATATGGGCATCCAATTTATAACATAATTGGTATAATTAAAATCAAGTTATCATCTCTCCCATCTATATTATATTTGATGATTCTAAATTTTTTGATGATGATTCTAACAGACATGCATTATTTACTAGATCATATATTGACATATAACCTATACATAATGTTAGGACAAATAATTATTATTGTGAAAATGTGTGCACTATAACACTTTTACATTCTCTTAGTTATTTAGAAAAGGATATAAAGCATACATATATAGTGGTGAAGGGATTTGATGGCCATACAAAAGATACTCTTAGACATACTATTTTTCCTTTACAAGTGGGACCTCTTATACTGCTCCCTTCTTTATTAGTGTTACCAAGAACATGTGTCTATTATATGTTATTTGGAATACTTTGGTTATTAAAAAATAGAGCAATTTTTAATACATTTCAAAAGTGTCTAAAGTGTATTCATGCAAATCAAGTGGTTAAATTTTAGGCATTCAATATGCATATCAATTGGATTCTATGGTGTTTACTCCTCTTAAATAAAATTTGGTTGGTACAATTATTGAACAAAATGGTAATGAATTAGTCTATTCTACTATTTAGGATAATGATTCACATTTAAAGAGGTGTACTCCAAAATTATTTTTTCAATCTATTCATGTGTATGAGCATATTTCAGTTTCTTCATCTACTAATGAGCATGGAGATATTTAATTTTTTGCATATACTATTATGCATTACATTATTACATATAAGAATGATCACTTGGAACATAAAATTAACATATATACTCTCATAGAGGTACAAGTTATTCATAAGGCTCCAACATAGGCACAATTTGTTACATCATCTCCTCTCAAGCATGAGGGTAGAGGTATGGAGAAATATTTGATAAGTGATTTAGAAGGTTATTTTACAACAGATGGTTCTTCTTCAGATTTAAAAACTTACAAATTTGGCACTACTTCTATGGCATGTGAGCTTGATCCTTCTTATCGTAGAGTTGCGTATACATATTATCATCTTTGATGAGATCATTAGTTAAACATACTTTCCTAGTAATTAATTGTACATAGATTCCTTGTCTCTTAACTTTTATTGCTTATTCCTCTACTTATTCTATCCCTTGGTTTTATATTTTCATTTTGGGGCACTTGTTCCCTTATTTTATTTAAGCCAATTCGAACAACCCAAAACAACCATCTTGCTAATATTTTAATATACATATATTTGAATTTCCTTCCCTTTCGTCTACTTTTTCAACCATGATTCTTATTTTTATATGCATAATTTTTTTAATTTTCCATTATGCATGAATCTATTTTCAAATATGAAAAAATACAAAAATATTCATATATTCTATAAATACCAAAAAAAGATATTCTTTACCAAAAATAAAAATCAAGACCTTTAGGCATCTTTTCATGTTGTTGGATATGTCTTTGATTATGTTATATATCTATCTATTTCAATATATAGTATATATTCAATACATAATGATTCTCACAAGGTATTTGAGTGTGCAATAGGACAAATTTCCAAGTGAAAAGTAGTCCTCATACACAAAAAATGTTTTTATGATTAATTTTTTATATATATAGCCAATTTGGACAAAGTCAAAACAATATACTATGCACATATCCCTATGATTTTTTCACTCTCTATTTTCAATTGTAATATAGTCATAGGGAATACTTACATAGTTTTTTCACATAGAAATGAATGCACATTCATGTATCAGTCAAGTTTCAAGTTATGATATACTTTTAAAAGGTTTTGATGTAAGTCGAACCATTCACCCAAAAACCTTGCTTTATTGGTAGTATCACATTTTTTTATACGAACACCTTATAGTTTTATTTATCCACAACCTCTTTTCCATATTGAGATATAAATGAAAATACATGCTTTAATCTTTCATCCTATCTTTAAATATGTCCTGGTGAATATGATACATGTATAATATTAAACATAGATTCATATGCTTAACCTATTATAGATTCATTTGATATATGTTTCTAGCATATGCTTATTTCATTTTCATAACATGGTTCAAAAATTATTTTCTTATTTTATGTGTTTGTTGGCCTTGTGTGTGTTGTCTTTAGCCTTATATGATTTTTCAACATTTTAGTGTCCTTTGTATTTATCCATTGGGATCAATGTGTCATATCTATGCAGAAACTTTACACTCTTTGTGAAATCTTATATGTCCCTTGTATGCAGCGTTTAGGCCTTCTTGCATGATAATTATGAGAATTTGATTACATCTATACTATTTAGATAATATGGTGCCACGATGCTTATCATGCAATAATATGTATCTAATTAACTATATATGGCTCCATGATATATATGATGTCGACATTATCTATGTGATTCGATGATTCTAACATTTAAATATACTATGTTTACAATACATATGCAACAATTTCAAGTTGTTACATGATTCATTCATTACTACAATGCTATATCAACTTTACATAATTCAAAAAAACTATATAAATTTTTCAAATGCTTTAATGTTACTCTATAATATTTCAATACAAATTCTATTTATGCAAATGCTATTACATGCTTATCTATCTTTCACAAATGCTCACACTTTTTTATTTTGAGATAATTAACTTGCAAACTATATCCCTCAACTCAAAAGGAGGGAATCAAAATATGATTTTATCACAATAAATTTTCATATTTTTCAACTTACAATGTGTAAAAGTTAGAATTTTTTAGATAATGGGGGCATTTAGGTTGCTTATGTACTCCACTCATCTAGCTACCAAAGTACAAACACACTTGTGTGAATACATTTATGAGGCTTCAAACAATTTTTAACATATCACATACGGTACTCTATATAGTATATGGGGCATGATATCTATTCATGAGCAAACTAATACTTTGAAAACAATATATTTTCTCTCTTTTCAAAAATATAGTATCAAGTTTCAAGAATATTTTTAAATTGGACAAACATTTGAGCTTAGTGATTCTCCATGCCTTGATTTCACTCTAGAGAGTCATTTATTGTTTCAAAAAATTTATCTTTTATTTCAACAAGTGGACCACATGAGAGCTTAGTGATGCTTAATATTTTGGTTGATCTTTAGTTAACCACTTTGTTGGTTCCCATATCTTCACACATTAAATACTAAACTATGAGGGTTTAATCTTATATATTTCCAACTCAATCATATACATTGATTCTTTAAAGTGAGACTTGATCGATCTCAATTTAGAAGTTATCCACATGAATCAATAATGGGGAATGCACATCTCCATTATAAAGACTAAATGTGTATAAATGATCAAGTGTCACATTTCTTTTACTCTATTAATTTGTTCATTACTATAATAAAGGGTGTGGAATGGGGTGGATGTAGACATTGAAATTCAATCAATAAATACTTGGTAATGTTTTTTATTTGCATCTTTACCTTATTTCACCAACTTGATATTATGATAACCTTTTATCTATATCAAATCCTTCAAAGTCTTGAATTTACTAAGAACATATTCCATAAATTTTATAATTTATTAATGTTTATCCCTAATTAATATATACTTCACTATCATTATATTGTCACAAGCCTCTATCAATTTTGGATAAGTGTGCACTAGGAAAATAGGGGCACATTATGCACTTATCCACTAGTGTGGACTTGTTTATAGTAATCTAATAAATTGTTTTTCAAATAAACATGTTCATAATGACTCTCCACAGAAAAATAGGTCAATTATCAATGAAAATTCAAATATTCTTTTTTAAGGTCGCATTCAGTATCTCACTTGAATCCTTGATTAATCTACCTTATAAAAGAATATTTGAATAATTTGAAAGTGGTTGGAGGCATGAATTATTTCCCAGTTTCAATAAATATAGTTTATATATGGGTAGATGGAACATCAGTTATGCAAGTAAAAATAAGTGGTCTTTGTGTAAGGCTACAAACTTTTTGTACATCATATATGATTGGTATTTATTGCTTGGCACATAGAATGAATTTAAAATTAAAAATTGTGAGAAATTTTACTTTAGTCTCAAATTATGAATATCTTATTTTTGAAATCCATTCATACTTTTGTGTAAGTCCAAAAATATTTTTACAATTTCAAATTTTTTCCAAAGGTTTAATTCAAGGAAACAAACTACTTAAGGATGTTGATACTTGATGGATTTCCCTTTGTGGAACACCACATAGAGTATATGTATAAAGTCAATCATTGATGGTAATAATGGAGTAACATCACCACACATTAGAAAAATCTCTAAATATATATTTTTGGTTAAGTGATATAGAGATATTTTTGACCTTATGTGGCCTTTTGACCATGTTGAATGAAATTAACTTAATGATAAAGAAAGATAAAGAAATAACAATGTACATTTAAGAATATTCTAAGTTAAGAAACTTAATGTCTTGACCTTGATAATTTGTATTTAACATGACAACCATTTATAGGGAGAAAGTTCACAAGTTGGAACTTAATGACAAATATTGAACATAGTAGCTACTATTTATAGTTTAATGAGGATGGATATTTATGTGTAGAAGTGTGAGGATATAAAATACCACTACATACTTTTGATACAGTTGGTCAATCTAGTGTACTCAAATAATTTCTTATTATGATGGATATATTCCTTGAGGATTTGTCCTCAATAAGGTCCACCTTGAAGGGAATTGCAAAATGTCTCTCTTCATAGATTAAATATCATTTTCCCTGAAATGAAATACTCGAATCCATGGCTGTGGGATATTGGAAAAATGTTAGCTCATTAGATTTTAAAAATAAAATAAAAAGCTTAGCCAAAAACTTTTGCAAGAGTTCAGAATTGAATGGTGAACAAATTGAAGGCATTTTAGATTTTCCAAAGCTAAGTGAGCGGTCTATTTGATTTACCAAAACAATGTTGGAACAAGTTAAAGTTTTGAAAAATACTTTTAAATATGGACTAATCACTAGACTATGGACTACTTTATGTTTGAGTGAAATACTACATGATGGTATCTCATAATGTTTTAATCTTGCTAATTTATTCCAAATAATGATTGTTGGCCCTAGTTGAAGATGAGATAATTTTTAATGCATTATCATTTTTAAATTTAGAGATAATAAACAAGATTAAAAATAATTTAAAGACAGTTTTGATGATCTATACAACTAGATACAATGTCCTCGATTTTCCATTTGATAGAGATCTAATAATTTGTCAATCTACATTTGAAAGAAGAGGATTGACTAATAATTATTAAAACACACTATACTGAGAGAGTTCTATAGTACTAGATCTAATTCCCATGACTTTTGAAGAGAATGAAAATAATAGTTATCAAGAACAAAATGAAGAAAATTGACATTTTGAAATTTGAAATTTAGGCATGTAAAATTTGAGGTTGATCGAGGAAGGACAATAGATTTTATGAACCTCAATAATTTTTCATAGATTTATGCATCCAGAATGCAATTTGATAATTAATACTAGGTAACTCTAATTTTAATGTAAAAACACTAATAATTGATTAGAAAAACATGTATTTTTATGTTCTATTTGATTAAGAGAATGTGTCTATAATAGTTATAAACTCTATTATAGATATTGATAAGTATATTATTGTGTTCCCTTATTATTTTATATCAAATACATGTATTTTTGTGTTTTGTTTGATTAAGAGAACATGAATATAATAGTTTTAAAATATATTATAGAGATGTACAAGTATATTATGGTGTTACCTTCTTATTTTATACCAAACTTACATGAGGTATATATAGTGTAATGAACTATAATTATTTGTATTGGACCAACAACTTCACTTTTGCTAATAGCTTGCATAAATGACTAGAAAATTGAGAAAATCATCACATATGTAATCTATCAATTTCCATTAATCCAACAAGTGATGTGATAGACCAAAATTAGATTTTGCCTTGGCTCGTCAATATGTTGGTGCCAATTCACTAAAAAATAGGCAATATCTTAACCTGGATCCCCATATCTTTAATTCCACATTCACCTCATTCAATGCTAGAAATAAAATATACATTAGGTTTGATAATTTTGGATGTGAAGCCATTTATGTCATTAACATCTTTTAACATTGCCTATTTTTTTAAAGCCTTGAAGACATAACAATTTCAACTTACAAGTTTAAAATTATATTTTTAGTTATTTATTATTAACTTTTTTAGAAATTAAAATCATATACAAGGAAGAGCATGTTTGTTTTACTTGATTTTATAAATATGTTATTTGTGACTTAGAACGTAATAAGCTTATGGATATAATTATATTTTGGTTGGCATGGTTTGTTAATTGAAACAAAAAATATATTTAAAGGGCCATTGTTGATTATAGATATGGTTAAGACATTTCAGAAGGCATTATTATGTAGTTTATAATTTTAAAGCTATAAAAATATTTTCAATATTTTTTTAGTTATATCATTCTCACTTTTGGTAGGTGTCTTGCCCCATGGCCGCATTATCAGTTTATATTGTATGCTATGAGTTTTGGTCATAATATTTTTTATACTCAGTTTGTTATTTTATCTGGTTAGTCTTTTTAAAGAGTTATAAAGGTCTGTACTCAATTTATACTAATTATTTCGCATGATCTTACCATATGTACTAAAAAAAAAGAGTAATGGAGAACCATAGTTTTGTGACATAAAGGATAACAAAAAAACATTATTGATTTCAACCTCTCCCTGAGGCTTATCTAGAATCTTGATCACATTACCTATAATTATTTACTAATTTTGGTAAGGCTAAAACATGATCCAATAGTTGGAATACTTGTTAACTTGCTACGGCAACATTCAAAACTATTTATACAACCCTAAGAAAAAATCTACAGATGAATCAAGTATAAGACTCACATTTTGAATAGACAACCAGCCATAGAAACTATAGAGAGGTTTTCATATTGTATTTTGGTTTAAAATGTTTAAGGTATTAATTATATTTTTGTTGGCATGGTTTACTAATTGAAATAAAAAATATTTGAAAGGCCATTATTGAATATGGATATGGTCAAGACATTTTGGGAGACCTTATTATATGGTTTATAATTTTTAGACTGTAATTTTTTTTTCAATATATTTTTTAGTTATGTCATCTTTACTTTTCATATTTGTTTTTTCTTATGTCCCTATAGTCAGGTTATACTCTATACTCTAATTTTTTGTCACAATTTTTACTATACTTAGTTTGTTATGTTATCTGGATAGCCTTTTGAGAGACTTACAAAGGTTTGTACTTAATTTATACTAAGTCATATGGCCATCAAATTTAGTCCTTAAAAAGGAGGAAAATTTTAATCATTAAAAATAATGAACCAAAAATAAGATATTGAACATAGAATTCTCATCCTCTAACCTCTTTCTCTATTGATTTTCTAATTAACATAAATTACCTCTTATAAAATTGTTGGGAAATTACGGAAGCACATAATAGATTACCAAATACAAGCAACTTACATGCGGAATTAACCAGAAGTAA
This sequence comes from Torreya grandis, assembly GCA_037957365.1. Taxonomy (NCBI): domain Eukaryota; kingdom Viridiplantae; phylum Streptophyta; class Pinopsida; order Cupressales; family Taxaceae; genus Torreya; species Torreya grandis. Next base: position 180,433 of record JARHVA010004659.1, read on the forward strand.
CAAGTAACTAGAAACCAGAAACAACACAGAATATGAGAGACAATACACAATTGTATTAATACTCTTCCAGAAGGAAATACAACAAAAAAATTGCCACAGTTCTTCTTCCTTACACACCTCTAGGGCTCCCACACCTATAGGGCATAAACAGTAAATCTTCCCTCAAAGCTCTCTCTCTTACAGTCCCAACACACAAACACAGAGTTGGTGTTCACCTCCAACCAGTTAGTATCCACTACTGCTAGTACACCAGTGCTCCACACACTCCACAAGTGCTCCATGCACTCCAAGTACACAAACTTACTTCAAGTAGATCTCCCCTAAACTGCAATAACATGCAACCCAAATGATCTCACTTATGGAAGGATCTTCCTTGCCTTCCTCTTTGCTCTCTTTTTGAGTACACACTGTACTCCAAGTAGATCCTTCCTGATCGTGCTCCCTGTTGTGTTGTTATCCTCCCTGATCTTGCACACCTACAAATCAATCTAGTTCTGCACACCTGTAAACCTGGATCATGCACCCACATACACCTGCAGATCAATGGTCTTACTTACCCATGTAGATCTCCTAACATAGCCATGCACACCTGTTGACCAAGATCCTACACCCCTGAAGAACCCTTCTGATTATCCAAAATTAGCACCCACACTTGGTACTGTTGTGGAACTAGGAGGAACACCCTTGCTCACCTCACACATAGAAGGAGCTAACTTTGCTCAACTCAAACTAGAACACTTTTCAATACAGCCTATGAGTCTCTTAAATAGATCTCATGCAAACAATAATTAGACATCTAATTACAATAATTAGATCCGCAGCTTCTAGTCTAAATTTGGCTCTTGACATGCAAACACTTGGTTCGTTAACTAATTGCCCGTAAAACTTGTAGTTTTGAACCGCATAGGTGACTGATGTCGGTCCCTATCTGCTTGGAGGTGACCAACGTCGGCTGATCCCTGACTAACGTCAGTTGTTCTTCTTGTCTAATCCTATTGACATCGGTTGGCCTGACCGATGCCGATGTCTGTGACACTCAACAACCTCCTCTAATGACCTCTTCCATGTCTGCATCAGTGAAGCTTTTAGCTCCACAACCTAACAATCTCCCACTTGGAGATAAACAACTACACTGTAGCTGTACCTATACCCCATCTAATCTATTTCCTAGCTTGTATCCCTCTTCAAGCTCAACCCTAAAGACCACCCACCACACAACCTGTGGTGCACCTCCTGTCATCCAATTACCCTGCCACATCTGAACCTAAAAACCCATGTAGTGAAGTCCTGACCCTGCATAGCATGAATCCCTGCTACTGGTCCCTCTCAAATACCTGAGAACCCACTTCCCCAAATTGGCTCCTAACTCTCTGACAGCACCCACTGCTTGGGCAAACACAGGTCTATACCAGACCTCATGTGATTTCAGACACTAAACTATCCAACCCTTGGTGTGATCCAGTTTTGCATCCTACGTATTAAACCTTGCTAACACCTGATTCACATCAGCTCCCACTGGAGACAAAATCAACTTGTGATCTCCATGTCTCTCATGCCAAAGAATTTTGTTGCTCCAAATTCCTCGTGACATGCCACTGAACTAACCTTACCCTTAGCTCAAAAAAACCCTATATGTACAAACCTACTAGCTAGCATACCATCCACATATAGTAATAGGATAATGTAGCTATCATCATCCACCTGGTAAGACAAACCCCAGTAGCTACCATAACATTGACTAAAGCCCTACTTTGTCATCCACCTGTCAAACCTTGTACCATTGTCCTGTAGCTTCCTCAAGACCATATGACCTGGCCTTCCATCTCATGTGTCTATTCTCTCTATTCTTTAACTAAGGTATCCATTCATCTCTGTGCTTTCATATCGACTAGCAACCCTACCAAATCTCTCGTTTGGTCCTGCATCTTATTCATGCCATGCTCCCACTGTTTCCTGGATCCTTCCTGCTCTGCAGTCAGCAACTAGTATAAAGAAGAGGAACAACAATTTTGAGGCTTACTTACCACCTTTAGTACTCCATATGGGCGTTTGAGACTCCTTGACAACTTTCTGTCTACCCAAAATCTGTTACAGTGACCGACCTTGGTCACTACACAGTCTACATCCAATCGATGTCGATTTACATGCACTTTTCCTGAGTACCAACTCTATCGATGTCAGTGTCCCTATTGCCGATGTTAGTCCTCCTGACCAACGTCGGTCTTACCTATTGCCGACGTCGGTCTTCCTGACCGACGTCGGTCTTACCCTGCCTGACATCACCGGCTTCGATCTACACATGACCGACATCGGCACCTATCTGTTCAACGCCAGTTCCTCCTGACTGACGTTGGTACCTATGTTCACCTATGAGTGATGACTTTTTACTTGCAAGCTTTCTTTGAATCAAATCCCTGTCCAAACTGCTCTGCTCAAAAGTATCCAGCCCCATCCACTGAACTCTATCCATCATCTCCTCCAAGAACACCAAGGCTTTCCAGTTCTTAAGTCTATCAAACACATCTGTTTTCCACTTAAGAACATGCATCTCCTTCTTTCTCATGTGACCAAGCCTACAAAGCCACGTCTCTGCAAGAGAAAAAGAATCAGTAATATAAGTAAGTAGATAAAGAGTACCTGCTTTCTTACCACTAGCTAATTCAAGTGCATCCGCTATGAGAGTTCTTGTACATCTCTCATCACCCAACTTTCCTAAAAAAATTAGCCACATCTCCAAGCCTGGGACCTGTATGACCTCCTTCAACACCCATGTGTTGGCCGCCTACAATTTCAGCTTCACTTCCCCTTTGCCAATTCTTTGACAAGGCTCACCAGCTCCTCTCCTTGGGGCTGCATGGAAAGAGGCAACAAAATATATTAACCAAGATTCAACTTTATCCAAGAAACATCTCAGAGCATCTGTGCAACAACACCTGCAACATCTGCTTCTTTAGTTCCTTCATGTTGATCTTCCACAAACCAACAATTTTCTTTTCCCTGCTCTTTCTTTCCATAGGACCGTAATTGACCATTCGTGCTTTTCAATTCCTCCATTCTTAGCTTACTTTATTCTACCATTGCTCTACTCCCACTCAATCAGAAACCCTTCAAAGTGACTTGTAACCAAACACAAACCTACTCCCTGCAACCTTAGCTCTGATACCACTTGTTGGGAAATTACAGAAGCACACAATTGATTACCAAATACAAGCAACTTACATGTGGAATTAACCAGAAGTAACAAGTAACTAGAAACCAGAAACAACACAAAATATGAGAGACAATACACAATTGTATTAATACTCTTCCAGAAGGAAATACAACAAAGAATATTTCCACAGTTCTTCTTCCTTACACACCTCTAGGGCTCCCACACCTATAGGGCATAAACAGTAAATCTTCCCTCAAAGCTCTCTCTCTTACGGTCCTAACACACAACTCAAACACAAAGTTGGTGTTCACCTCCAACCAGTCAGTATCCACTACTGCCAGTACACCAGTGCTCCATGCACTCCACAAGTGCTCCACGTACTCCAAGTACACAAATGTACTTCAAGTAGATCTCCCCTAAACTACAACAACCTGCAACCCAAATGATCTCACTTATGGAAGGATCTTCCTTGCCTTCTCTTTGCTCTCTTTCTGAGCACACATTGTACTCCAAGTAGATCCTTCCTGATCTTGCTCCCTGTTGTGTTGTTTTCCTCCCTGATCTTGCACACCTATAAATCAATCTAGTTCTACACACCTGCAAACCTGGATCATGCACCCACATACACTTGCAGATCAATGATCTTACTTACCCATGTAGATCTCCTAACGTAGCCATGCACACCTGCTGACCAAGATCCTACACCCTTGAAGAACCCTTCTGATTCTCCAAAACTAGTACCCACACTTGGTACTATTGTGGAACTAGGAGGAACACCCTTGCTCACCTCACACACAGAAGGAGTTAACTTTGCTCAACTCAAACTAGAACACTTTTCAATATAGCCTATGAGTCTCTTAAATAGATCTCATGCAAACAATAATTAGACATCTAATTACAATAATTAGATTCGTAGCTTCTAGTCTAAATTTGGCTCTTGACATGTAAACACTTGGTTCGTTAACTAACTACCTGTAAAACTTGTAGTTTTGAACCACACAGGCGACCGACGTCGGTCCTACTTGGAGGTGACCGATGCCGACCAATCCCTAACCAACGTCGGTTGCTCTTCCTATCTAATCCTACCAATGCCGGTGTCTGTGACACTCAGCAACCTCCTCCAATGACCTCCTCCATGTCTGCATCAGTGAAGCTTTTAGCTCCACAACCTAACAAAAATAAATCTACATAAGTTCTTCAGTTTGCTTAAAACCATAGAACCATGAATCCATAAAACCTAAATTCATATAACTTCATTTTTATTAATGTTTTATCCCTTTATGGTCATGAGAATCACAAAATGAGTGACAATTACAAGAAGAGGCCTAGGAGGAGTCTAAGCAACCAAAAATGATGAACAATCCAAGTAAGAAAGACAAGCCTTACACATTTTAAAATATTTTCACTCTTTTATCAAATTTGACCTATCATTTAAGGGATTTAAACTCCTATAATGTTATTTATTAAAATCCATGTGCCTTGGAATTACTTTATGATTTTAAAATAATCATATTATATCATATTTACATAATATAATAAATAATATCAATTAATAAATTAATACATATATATATATATATATATATATATATATATATATATATATACATACATACATATATATATATAATAATATTAGGAAAACAATAATAGAATGATTCTATTAATCTCTTTCAACACATCGAAACCATAATTTACTACAACAAAGTGTTATATATAGTATTTTATAATATGTTGTCCCTTCACATTCCAGCGTTTTGAGATACAAAAGGAAAGACTCTTCACATTATTCTATTGCTTGATTAAGATTACAAGGTTGAATACATAGAAAAATAAAATAAAAGACAAAATCATATACTTCATACATGTGCCCATCTATTATACTTCGTGCACCATGTTCCATTTTTTATCCAAAATCTAGGCATACATGTGGTTATTGTATATACATAATATTTTTATTAACTTTACCACTTACTAAAAATTTCCTCTTGCAAGAACCTATCAAGTTTTAATCTCTGTAAGTGCATGCCTTAAGGGGTGCATCGAGAAAGGGGTGAGCATACCATCGGTGCTTCATAGGATTGTTTTTCCTTTACAACCGCTTGCTATCTACACAACCATCTCCTAAAAATATTTATTTAAAGTTTTCCTCCTCTTATTCACCCTATTCTAGTCATTTTATACCTTCATTATCTCCTTCCCAAGCCTAAAACCCTTTTTGAAAATTTGTGTTACATGGTCAGCCCCATCAACCCTATAATCTAATTGATAAAACTCATTTAGGGTCCAGGTCAACCATTGGCCAACCTAGACCAAGATCTAATTTATATTTATCAATAATGGTACATAGTCGATTGGACCAACCTTATAGGCTAAACTTCCAAAAAGGTCTAGGGTTAGATTCACCTATATATACACATTCATTTCACCATTTCTAAAGAGCTGAGAAGAAGAAGAATATTATGTTGTGCATATGATTATCCACCATTCTAGTTGAGGAGCATAGCTTAGAGTTTTAATACTTTTATTGGAAATACAAATCTTGTCTTATGGGAAAGTCTTTTGGATGCATAGAGAAATTGTGTATCCTAGATCTAACTTATTCTTGTTATCCTTATAAACCACAACAACCTATAACAAAACACCTTGGCCAAGGGAGAGATTGAAACTCGACAAGTTCATCTTTAAAGGTAAGTATTCCTATCTTTGTTCTTCCTTTGTAAGAGTAGATATATTTGCATTTATACTTATCTCCCATGAATTATGATTTTATATACATTTATGTGAGTATATATATTCTATGCATGTTTACTTTTTATGTTTATTACCCTCATTTTATGCCATAAGCTTTGGTGAACACTAGATTAATTTTTTACTTTTACTTTGCATATACATTTGTGAATATGAAAACATAAAAATTGGTTAGGGTTATTTCATATTTTTGATTGATTGAAGTCTTTGAAACCCTCCCTAGTGATATTATTGTGGTAATAGATCCCTTGACTAGGTCTAACAAATCCATCTTGGTCATGACCCTAAATTTCTAATATATCAACAATCAGAAGTGTAAGTAGGATTTATCTTCTTTAAACTAGGATTAATGTATAGATCAATTGCATTTTATTTTACATACATTCTAATGAATCTAATGTGAATCTAAACTTTGAAAGTTTTATTTCATGCATTCATTTATTATTATCTATTATATATTTTTATTTCTAAAATATTGTATCAAATTTATCAATTCAATATAAAAGTAGGTGTGTAGGTTTAACACACAGTTGATCAGATTGACTTTATTTCTTCTTTAATGTCTTCTTCAAATAAAGGTTTTACAAACATAATAAACATAGCCAACTTTGTTAGCATGTTTTACAAACATAGTCAACATAGTTGAATCTATTAGTAGATTTTACAAACACAATCTAGTCCTATCTATTCACTTTCTATTTTTAGTTACTTGCATGCTTAGAATAACAAACATAGATTAATTACATGGGTTTTTAATTTACTATATTAATCACACAATTTTATATTTTTCACACACTTCCAAATCACTTTACACTAAAAAATATTAAACATTTTTCATTCCAAGGCCTACCTATTTGATGTCATCACCAAGGGGGAAGTCGACTTGGTTTTTTGGCCAAGTATAAATACGTGGTTGATGGTATATATTGGAAAAGCACCTAACACCCTTATCGCTAAGAGATTTTTAAGTGAGGGTATAGGCCCTAATATCAAACCAATACCATCAAAAATATAGATCCCTTTCAGCCTAAATAATGTGAAACCATCTATAGATTTCCTTTCTAGTTATTTCTTACATCTAACTCTCCATCACATTAATTTCAAATATAATTTAATAAAATTTACATTCAAGTTGCTACTTGCTCTTTGATCATTGTATTTTGTATTGCAAAACTTGTATTAGCTAGTGTTGGTGAAAGAGTTTTGTTGTGTGCTTCAATTAGATTAATCACATTGATTCAATTACTTCATCCTACTTAGTTTAATCATTTTCAATACATAATTGACCCATATGACTGTGTATCCTTTTAAGATATATTGATTTCATCATTTATAATACACAGACCACCCATATGAGTGTGTATCCTTCTAAGCTATCTTAGTTTCATCATTTGTAATATATAGTTGACCCAAATAATTATGTACCTTTATAGCCATTCTTATTTTAATCATTTTAAATGCACACTCGACCCATGACTATGCATCCTTATAGCTTATCTCAATTTCATCATTTTCAATACACATTCAACCTATATGACTATGCATCCTTCTAACCTATCTCAGTTTCATCATTTATAATACATAATTGACCCATATGACTATGTATAATTTTATTCTATCTCAGTTTTATTATTTAAAATACATAGTCAATCCATACGACTATTTATCCTTCTATCCTATCTCAATTTCATCATTTGAAATACATAATCGACCCATATCACTGTGTATCCTTCTATCCTATCTCAGTTTCATCATTTACAATACACATTTGACTCATATAATTCATATTATTCTAGCCAATAGCTCACACTTGAGTTGTTCATTGTGTCTTTTTTATCTTGTTTAGTGGTTTTTTCTCACATACTCTATTGACCCCATCAATTTTGTACCTATTGGCCTATATTGTTTTGTGTGAGGATTTATCCCTATTTTTGGTTTGTAATTATTCATCTTAGCTTCTTCCTTCAAGCATCATGAAATCCCCTATCATAATATTTTTGGACAACCTTAATCCATTTAGATGATATATGGGATATTCCTTCCTTCCTACCTTTGGTATCTAAGAGGATGCTCACTCTTGGTTCAATTTTTCATCGAATCACTATAAGTCTTCTCAATCTCAATCTACCCCATACCATATAGTTGATACAAAAAATACTTAAAGATATATGCCAAATCATGGAAATTATACACGTTATAGTAATTTTACACCTTCTAAACCTCAATGTCAAAGACTCATCAACACATCCACTTCACAAGTCATAATTGCACATTATGTTCTACCTATTATAACCAATGATCATGATCCTCTTATTACACCGATAACATGAACACCTAGAATCATCAATTCACAAATTAAAATGGTTGAAATCAATCAAACTAATGACCTAAATTATTCCTAATTCTTTAAAAACCTTGATGATCATACCAATTACACTCCTAATAAGAATGGTGGATTTACCAATCTTCATTCTTCTTCTATGATACTTATGATAACTAACACTAATGTTGCGAATCTTCCTCCCAATACCAATGTTATGAATCCTCCACCCAATACCCTTCCTACCAACACTAATAATCCCCCTCCTAACAAGATTAATACCCCACCTTCAAATACTAATGACAAATGGACACAACTCAAATTCTTTCTCAAATTATTTAATAAATGAACATTATGCAAAGAACGAACCATTCCAAAATGATTCAAATGCCAAAAAATTTCTTACACATGACCAATCAACTACCTCAATTCATCATGAACCAACCAAATCAAAAACAATTCCCTCTTCCTCTTATATATGCCAATGGGAATATCATCCCTCAACCAATCATATGTAAAAATATTCTTAAACATATTCAAAGTGAGCCTTTATATATATTCATTACATCCATATACATTGGAAAAATTTATCCAACTATTACATATGATAGGACTAAGAACCCTAATATATTTCTTAAGTCTTTTGGTAATCTCTCTAAGGAATGGCTCTAAACTAACACCTTTGCTACCACCAAGATCTTATCTAAAACCTTTGTTAGTGATGTACTTGAATGGTACAACTAACTTCCTAGACATTCCATCTCATAATTAGAGGATTTCGTCAATGATCTAATGAAGGAATTTTGACATAATGACCTTTCTAAAAAATACCTTAGCCATTTCATCAATGCCAAACAACTTCCAAATGAATTTTTTCACACATTCATCAAATGATGGAAGTATCTAGCTCACAAAGTGGACCATAACATGACTGATGATACTCTTTTAAAATTATTTTTTACTACTCTTAAATCTCCCCTTCAATACAAAGTTCAAATCTTTTCCCCTAAAACTTTAGAAGAAGCATTAGAGCAAGTAAAAAGGTAATACTTTATTATGAATCAATTTGAAACACCTGAAACAACTACTTAAGAACATTTCCAATTATTTTTTTCATAACATTGACTCATCCAATCCTTCCCAACCTCAAAATGGAGCATCAAATTCAACCAATATTAACCTAACCCACCCTCCATTGAGTCTATAAGCACTTAAGGAAGAAATTACTACCCTCTAAACCCATGAACTTTGATCCTTCCAAACCTCCTCCAAAATGGTATAATCTTGATAAGTTTTGTTGGTGGCATGCTATGATAGGTCATTATCATGAGGCTTGTCATGATATTCATTGATTTCTTTTTGATTCCTTGCTTGGTACACATTTCAATCTTGATACTTTAACAAAACAACACTATCAAGACTATCTTCCATCCTAACAACTTCTATCTAAATAACCACAATCACATCAACATCAACTACCTAATGATAAATAAAATTAACTCATACCTCCACCTCATCTACTAATGTTTTCCAGACCATAGTTGATCCTTATTCCAATACAATAAAGAAAGGATAATATTAACAACTTCAAATAGGTAGTTTCATTTGTCCAACCTCAATCTCGTAAGTCACATGAACCAAAAGAGCACCTAGTTTAAATGCCTACTCCAAAGCGCATCATAAATGGTACTCCTTTGCCTTATAGACCTTTTCATACCTCTCCTAAAAATAATATTTCAATTTCAACACCTTTAAAATATAACAAACTAACACATTAACCTATCTCCAAATGTACCTACCAACCCAATAAAAATCATTCTAATGGTTTAGTTTCACCTTAAATCATCTCACATATTGGGGAATATTTCAATTCCCATCCATATATCACTTTAGACTTTAAGGCATTTTGTGATGCCCATTCTTACATATAATTACCCATTGGGGCATATTATGATTCCCAATCTTATTCTACAATTCATAATAACAAACAAATTCAGCTTCAAGAATTTTTCTAACATACATAGACTTATATTTCAGATGCGCATTGATAAAGATGTTAACATAGATTTTGATTGTTATATTTATCTCATGTTTATTTATTTTTGTGCACTTTAATTCATTTATTTTAATTTTAATTACACCATTATTTCCTTTGGTTTATTTGGTTTTATTTCGCTTTATAGTTTATGAGTTGCATTATAAAACCTTGGATAGGACCAGGTCTTCCTCACAAACACATTTTACTAGCACCATTGTTTGATTTGGATTCTTTAATTTTATTACACATTAAATTTAGCATTTATTTTAATTTTGGTTATTATATATCTCTTTCATTATTATATTTTTATGTCTTTCTTTTCTTTAGTAGCTTTATGATTATTTTTCCTTTTATCTAACATTCACCTCATTGGTGTAAACCTTGTGAGTTGCAGTGTAAGACCATGGATAGGACCAAGATCTCCTCAAAAATTACCACATTAAAATATCTTTATATTACTTTCCCCCTCTTTCAATATGACTATTCCTTTATTTAGTACTTGTGCTATATCCTTTGTAGGTTAGTATAACTTTTTAGTGACATGATTATCATAAGCATACCCCCATTCCTTTCATAATACTATGTTACCTACTTGTCATTAGCTATGATAATATTAATCATTGTATCACTTATAACATATATGGATCTCTCATGATCCCAATATTTCCCTTGTTTACTTTAATTTGAGGCTCACATCGATCAATTTTAAGATTGCACAATTACTTGTGGGCAAGTTTATGAGTCTTTAAACACCTTGGTATTTAGGTCCTTTTCTCTAGTAACCAAGTGTCAAATCTCTTATTTTTTTCACCTATTTGACTCATGATTGGTTCTCCAAATCCATATGGAGGAGGAATAGAAAAATCCCAAAAAAAGTTAAAATCTTAATCTTAAAATACAAACAAAAGGCAATGATTAAAAGATAAAAACAATATTAAAATTTAGATCACACCAAAATATGTTATCCATATCTGGTACATCTCCTATCTTAGTCAAATTTTAAACTCTAAAGTTGGCCTTATGATAAAGGTGAGGTCCATTATGGTGCGAAAGACTAATAGATTGGGGTAGGAGGTCTCATTATATCATATACTTTTAGTGCCAGCTACTTTCTCACACAAGTACACAATATTCACAATAGACCAACAAATCTATAATAGGTCCTAAAGGATAGGGAATATGTTGTGAGAAGGTAGGTCAATTTTATTTTTCATGCATATAGCCTTCATGGGTTGATCTATGTACTTCACATATTAGCCTAAACTTTACGTTCATTAGTCAAAGTGTCCTTAGTCCTTGGTGTTGATATTTCTTATCCATTTTCACTTGCCCAATGTTTCTCATTCTTGATAAATATGTTCACATCACCCATGTTGTGCCTCACATTACTTATTTACATCATATTTTTCTTATATTCCCCTTATTGGATATTGTTTTCAGCAGATCACCTCTACCTACTTATGCCTCTTGGTTTATTTTTTGTGACTTTCATTTTAAGACCTTAGATAGGATCATGCCTTCCTCAAAAACATCCTTACATCATTTATTTATCACACCATCTCATTTTTCATAATAGTCATGTCATTAGGTGGTTGTGTTTTCTTAGATTGTATCTTGTAACAAGCAGTAATTTTGAGTTTTCATCCTTTAGAGATTTTGATTTTGAGTTATCCATCATGTTTTTGTTTGATTTTTGTGGACTTCACTTATCTTACATATGCCATTTTACATTCTTACATGTTTCTCTTTATGTATGACTTACTCATGTTTGTCTTATATCTTGAATTGCATTTCATTTTAATTTATTTATGCTTTCTTCATTTTCATTTGACATACTTGTATAGCATCTTGACATATATTTCATTTTTAGTCATTCATGCTTTCTTCATGTTTGATTTGACATAACTATCTTACATGGGATAAATTTTCACTTGTTTACATATATTTGTTAGAGTTTTCTTGCATTGATATTTCATTTCTCATTCATGTTTTATATGCTTCCCAACATGATTTAGTATTTTTTACATTCCTTTTTGCTATTTCTATTTTACACATTCCCCAATGTGATTTTATGTGAACTACAATCATTTGTCCTTCATTTTCCATCATTTGGGAAATTACATGCTTGGTATTTTAATTCTAACCTTGCTTTAACAGTCCTAATTTTCCATTTTTTATAAATAAATCATTGCTACTTTAACCATCCTACACATACATGCATTGCTTATATTATTAGTTTTGTATCACTAGGGTTTCCTAAATGTAGGTATTACACCCTCCATGATCAAGACTAGGATATTTGTATACAGCCATTTAATGGAAAGGTAGGTTAAGGTATATATATGGTTTTTTTAGTTGATTTCATTTAATTTTAACATTAATTTTTGTATGTTATTTTTACTTATCTCAGTTTCATGTGTTGTTATGTTATTTATCGAAGCACCATCCCCTATTACACTTAGGTGAAATGTGATGAGCTTAGAGTGTGGCCTATATATATATATATATATATACATAATTTTTTTTATTAACTTTAACACTTACTAACATTTTCTATCTTGCAATAAACCATCAAGATTTAACCTCTCTAAGTGTATGCTTTAAAAGGTACACTAGAAAAGGGGTGGGATACCATTGATGCTTTGTAATATTATTGTCCCACTACTACCAATTTTTATCTATATAACCATTTCCTAAAAACATTTTACTAAGCATTGCCTCCTCCTCTTCACCTACCCCTATTCATTTACGGTCTAGTTCAGCCCTTGTCTGACCTAGACTAAGACCTAATTTATTTTTGTCAATAATGATATAGAGATGATCAGGCTGACTCTGTCGACTAAGCTTTCGTAAAGGTCTAGGGTTAGATTCAACTATATATACACATTCATTTTTCCATTTGTAAAGAGAAAAAAATAAGAATAATATTATATTATGCATCTATTTATCCATAATTCTATTTAAGGATCATATCATAGGGTTTCAATACTTTCCTTGGAGATATGAATCTTGTCTTATGGAGAAGTCTTTTAGATGCATAGAGAATTTTTGTAGACTAGATCTGACTTATCTTTATTATATTTAAATACCACAACAACCTCTTACAAAGCACCTTGGCCAAGGGAGAGATTGAGGCTCAATGGGTTCATCTTCAAAGGTAAGTATTCCTAACTTTGTTCCTCTTTCATAAGAATAGATTTATTTGCATTTATACTTATCTCCCATGCATTAGGATTTCATATACATTAATGTGAGTGTATATCTTCGATGCATGTCCACTTTTTCTATTTATTACCCCAACTTTGTGCCACAAAATTTGGTGAGCACTAGATTAGATTTTTACTTTTATTTTGCATATACATTTGTGAATATGAAAATATAGGACTTAGGGTTATCACATAATTTTGCTTGATTAGAGCTTTGGAACCCTCCCTAGTGATATTGTTGTGGTAAGAGATATCTTGGCTAGGTCTAGTAGATCTATCTTGGTCATGACCCTAAATATATAATGTATCAATAACTGGAAGTGTAAGTAGGATTTATCTTTTTTGAGCTAGGATTGATTTATAGATCAGTTGCATTTTTATTTTCATACAATGATGACTTTTTTAGAGTCACACACACTTGCTTAGGGTTTATGTTTGGGATGGGTCTAGAGCAATTATTATTTGTGTTGTTTCTCATGTACACCTTGCTTGGATTTATTCATTCAGGTAAGTGTTTTAGGGGTATCCATTAGCATTGATCATAATCCTTATTCCACCTCAATCATATTTTCCCCATGAATGTGTTTAGGGAAAGGGGTTTAACTAGGCATTTTTTGTCATTATTTATTGATTTGAATATGATGCTTAATTCACTAGATTTTATAAGTTCTTTAAAAGAGTTAATATAAATTGCTAGTTAATATATACCTATGTGGTGATTTTACCAAAGATCAGTCAATGGAATTATCCTTGAACTCTAGAATTTTATAGTATTTTATAGAAAGTTTTAGGGGTCAACTCTAAAAAATATCCCTGGTGATTCAATGATTCTAACTTTTCAATATATTATGTTTAGAATACATATGTGACAATTCTAAGTTCTTACATGCTTCATTCATTACTACAATTCTATATCAACTTTACACAATGCAAAACAACTATAAAAACTTTTAAAATTCTTCAATATTACTCTATAATATTTCAATACAAATTCAATATATGAAAATTCTATTACATGCTTATCTATCTTTGACAAATGCTTTCACTTATTTATTTTAAGATAAATGATTTTCAAGTAATATCCCTCATCTCAAAAGGGGGAATCAAAATGGGATTCTACAAGGAATACATTTTCATATTTTTTAACTTATAATGTGTAACAATCAAAATTTTCATTTAATGGGGGCATTTAGCTTCCTTATGGACTCCACTCATCTAGCTACTTGAGCACAAACACACTTATGTGAATATAGTTACAAGGCTTCAAACAATTTCCAAAATTTCACATTTGGCACTCTATATAGTATAGGGGCATGATATTCAATCATGACAAAGCTACTACTTTGAAAAAAATCATATTTTATCTTTTTTCAAAAATCTAGTTTCAAACTTCGAGAATTTATAGTACAAATCTAGATCCATCTACAATGGTGTGATTCATATTATGAAATTGGACCAATGTTTAAGTTTAGTGATGCTCCATGCCTTTATTTCACTCTAGAGAGTCATTTATTGGTTCTGACCTCTTCTCTTGTAGTTCAACAAGTGGAACACATGAGAGTTTAGTGATGCTCAATGTTTTGGTTTCACTTTAGTTAACCACTTTATTGGTTCCCATTTATTCACAGATTAAAGACTAAACTATGAGGGTTTGATCATATAAATTTTGAACTCAATCATATACACTAATTCTTCAAAATTAGACTTGATCGATCTCAATTTAGAACTTATCCACATGCTACAATAAGGGGGTATGCAAATCTCCATTACAAAGATAAAATGTATATAAATAATCAGGTATCACATTTCCTTTTGTAATTTGTGCATTACTATAATAAAAGGGAGGATGTAGACATTGAAATTTAATCAATAAATGATTGATAATTCTTGTTCTTAGAATCTTTACCTTACTTTGATAACTCACTATTTTGATAACCATTTATCTATATGAAAGCATCCAAAGTCTTGAAATCACTAAGAACATATTTTATAAATTCCATAATTTATTCCTATTCATCCCTAATTAGTATATACTTCACAATCATTCTAGTGTGATAAACCTCTGTCAATTCTGGACAATGTACAATAGGCAGATAGGGACACATTGTGCACTTGTCCACTAGTGTGGACTTGTCTATAGTTCTCTAACAACTAGTTTTTCAAAGAAACATGCTTCATAATGACTCTCCTACACACAAAAATAGGTCGATTATCAGGAAAAATTCAAATACTCTTTTATAGGATCACATCTGGTGTCTCACTTGAAATAGGTCGCTTATCAGGAAAAATTCAAATATTATTTTATAAGATCACATCTAGTGTCTCACTTGAATCCTCGGTTACTGTATCTTTCACTCCCTTGCAAAGGAAATTTCAAAAGCATATTATTCTTCATCAAAGTGCCATATTTTGTCAAACATTCTAATTAAAAACTATATTTGTATTTATATGATCTTCCCAATAGAGATAACTACATCGGCCTGGAGTCTATTTAGATTAGATGTAGGCAACACTTAATCAACAAGGGATTTTCTGAAGATAGTTTAGACATATCGCAATTCGTCACCTTTTACCCTAAGAATTTTGTATTGTTTGTGTACATATATATGTTAGATTTTTTATTTTGTAGGAGATTCACTCATCCAAACATGCTCTACATAAAATTAGATGGTATTTAGATAGAGACTAATAAAGTCTAATCTAAATGAATAATTGATAAACACAAAAAAACACATAAATAAAATCTAATTTAGATGAATAATTGACAAACACATATGTAATATAAAATAATACAATTGACAATTTATAAATATCTTAGGACCATTTTAAAGTATTTAAATTAGATCATATGGCCAAGAAGATTCCATTAAAAATAATACTACAAAAATAGTCTCGCATGACCATAAATAAAACAAAGCATACAATATAACAAAGGGAACTGGTTAAAAGAGGAGCAGAAAAATTTATAAGTAGGTGGATCTTAGTTACTTAGTAGAATAAAGCATACAATATAAAATTAATTAAAAAAAAAAAAAAAAAAAAAGACCACTTAGAAAAGAAAAGCCAAAAAAAGACCACTTAGAAAAGAAAAACCAAAAAAAGAAGGAAAGGAAAAGAAAATACATACATAAATAAATATAAATGGGTGGATCTTAGTTATCTCATTGGACACCCTAACGAAAGCTGAAAATCTATGAAGTCAACACCTTCAATCATAATATTCCAAACTAATATCTATCAATTACTTTTTAGTTAACATAGTATATTATTTTATGGATTAATAATTAATTGTATTCACTTGGACATCACCTTGCTTAAAAGCTCAACACCTTCAATCATAATATTTCAAACACCTTCAATCATAATATTTCAAACTAATATCTATCGATTACTTTTTAGTTAACATAATATATTATTTTATAGATTAATAATTAATTGTATTCACTTAAACGTCAACCTATCTATGAAATGGACACCTTCAATCATAATATTCCAAACCAATATCTATCAATTACTTTTTAATTTACAATATATTATTTTATGGATTAATAAGTAATTGTATTCACTTGCACGTCATTATATTCAATAAATTTGTAGCATAGATTTGAAATTAATCAAATGATAACGCTACTTCATCAAACGCTTTTGAAAAAGTTAAAAGGGCATTGTAAATTTCCAAGATAAAGATAAATATAACATTAAAGTACACCGTGAAAAGCTTTCATGTTATACTGGGGACTGATGGGGACTGATGGGAGGCGAGAGGAAGATCCATTCCTAAAATTATAGGAAATTATCTCTTCTCTTACTTCATCTACAAAGCATATATAATCCCCAGCTAAGGTAAAGTGACACCAGTTATTGATCTCAACTCCGTCGTCAAAATCCTTCCACCCAAGTGATAAGAGGCATATCTCTGCAACCTGTTTCCAGCTTGAATTTTGAAGTTGGCTTTGATTGGGATTCAATTCCCACAAGGTAATGCTTGCTTTTGCTTTCCGATGTCTCGAAGCAATTATAATGGAAAACTTACTTGCAAATATCCGAGGTAAAATTTTTGAATCCCAGCTCGCTGGAAACTCCAGAAAATTTACCGACCCAAAATCTCTAAGGTTGCAAGTCATGATCACCCGTGGCTCAACTATCATAAAAAAACAGACATTGTTGCACAAAACCATCCCACCTCGCATTATACTACAGGCATAATTATTTTCCAGCATGGCAGCACTTTTCCAAGAATTAGAACTAGAATCATAGATTTCTATATATAGAGTATCTGCTTCTGGGTTATTCCACCCTGCTACCACGGCTTTATACGACTCTGGCTCATCCCCCTCTACAATCGCTATTTCTGAAAGCAATCTAGTGGATAACATCGGAGGAGTTTTGATGATTGTTTGTGTAAGTGGATTAAAGACATGAAGCACAGAGCACCCGCCAAAACACCCAGGTTCTGGAGTATAGAATAGCAACAACCCACCACCGGATACTCCTTCAAAACATAGAATTTCAGATCTCTTAATGAAAGGGAGGGAAACAGGTTTCCATCTCCGGATGCAAAACGAGTAGGCCATCCAAGGTTTGTCAACGCTACACAGAAGCAGCCACGGAGATCTGTGGCGCATGGCTCTGTTCCAAAAATTTAAGAATTTTTCAGAAGACAAGAGGGTATTCCACTCTTTACATATTATACGAAAATGTAAGATACACTCTAATGGAAGCCGTGCAAAGATGCCCTCCACCACATGCTCTGGCAACTTGGACCATCCTGATTCACCGTCCCTGTTAAATAAGATGCCCTCTTTTTCCATCTTCACTGAATCGACCAATGCCATTGATAAATAACTGACTCCAAATCTGAGGAAACAATGGTAAGATTACGAGCATAAATAGTTTACATATGCGTTATTCGGATTGACTTCACCTTTTCCCCTCTTCAGCGACCTTCCTAAAATTAGGGCGTTGATTGTTTAGCCTAAATAGACAATAGGCATGCATCCTATTTTAAACATGCATACTCACAAAAGACAATAGGCATGCATCCTATTTTATAAATATTTTTAGCGACTTGAATCATTCTTAGCTTTATTGAGTATCTTTAGCCCCACGTCTCCCTCAAACTCATATAAATATTACTCTGATAAATATAGACACTCACAAGTTGGATAAAAATATACAATAAACATGCATCCTATTTTAAGATTTATAAATGGATTTCAATTAAATTTTACTAAAAATATTAATAAACACTTCAATTTCTATATCTTAAGTAATATGTATATAATATTAATAAATTTAATTAAATTTAAAATTAGAAAAAATAGATGATATATTATATTTTAAGATATTTATTAAATATAATATTATTAAATTATTAAATTTAATTTTAAAAATTAATTTTAATTTTAATTCTATTTTATATGGAAATAAATAATGTGTATTTTTTTTTAATTCAATTACATAAAATAATTATTTTTTAATATTTTAAATTTCACAAATAAAAATTTAAGAAAGAGAAAATTAAATTGAATAATTAAAAACCAAAGAAATATTTAAAAATTTATAAACATAAATAACTAAATCATTCATATATATATATATATATATATATATATATATATCAAAAAAAAAACTTGATAAATTTAATTCTGTTAATGGTTAATTGTCCACTAATTCCTTACACATACATAAAATGGTTAGTGTTACTATTAGAAAACAAACCATTAATAAAATTAAATTTGGTATGTTTTTATTTTAATTTATATTCTCACTTTTATTTTATTTTATTATTATATATGTTTATTTATGTATAATATTGGAATGGTGTTATTTATGTTTTATTCATTTCTTTATTGTTATGTTTATTGATCTATCTTATCTTTATTAAAAAATAAATAAAAATTATATGTTAGTATTTAGATTATTAAACATTTTTTTCATTTTCAAGAATTGGCTTCAATATTTTATTCATTTTCGTCTTTCTATGTTTATTGATCAAACTTCCCTTTATATGTTCTTAAATTTGCTCACTTCATTTATCGTTACTCATATTATTATTCATCGACACTAATATCATTAATTTTGTCTAATAATCACCAATCTCATCCAACTTCATCTAATTCTTCCTTAATAACTCTTAATATGTTTCTTAACATCCCCTTCATTCATTTTGTCATACATCAACCTTATCCCTTCCCTTGTCTTCATTAATTCTTTTAGTCTATCTTGATTATCACCTAACCCCACTTATCTATTATATTACAAATTTTTAATTCATAGCCCACCTACCTACATACTCCTAGGCTTTCCTACAAACCTACCCCTTACTTCTCACCAAACGCTTCTTCTAATCTAGTCTAATCTTCTCTGAATCATCATTATATTCCTTAATAGAATATAGAACTCTCCACCACTCTTCTCCTTCTTTATAGAGTTCTCTCTCTAGAAAATTCTAAGAAATTTCAAATTCCTTAAAATTTTCTCTATTCTCTTTAGAATTTTCTTCTTTAGAGCCTTCTAAAGATTTTTTAATTCATTAGAAAATATCGCTCCTCTACCTATTTAAATCCATATCTCCCTTCATTGCAAATAATGAGTGGAATGTGCATGAAGTCTATTAAGCCAAAATCTATTAATCCATCAAATAATTTATTGAAGTCCATAATTCTCCAATAATCCATTGTTCATGAGTCAATTTTTCAATCAAATCACATGCTATCCTAATAATTTTAGGCTTCCAAGCAAATACATTCAATCAAGAGCAATAAATTAGGTATACGTCAAATTTAGAGTAAGATTAGGTCTAAGAGGTCATGATGCTAGTATAATTCTATTTTAAATTCAATTGTATTTGCATTGTAATCTTCCTTTTTTAAAATTTTAAAGATTGGTGTTTTGCGTAGATTTTTAGTGTGTAATTTGCATACCAAATCTTATAGCTCAAGATCTTAATCTCACATTTGGTGACCATAGTAGGATCCCTCATTTGTGTTAATATTGTATGCAAAGTGTGTTTTGTGAAGTTTGTAGAAATGATTTGCTATGAATTTGGGCTCAAAATCTCAAAATTTAGACATTCCAGGGGAGTTGCATTTTTGGTCTACAACTTTTGGTTTTGGTCTTATAGTTTTGTGTCTGAAACTTATGATTTTGCATGTAACCATCACTCTGACTGCTAGTCATCAATTATCTGACTATTTTTTGGTAGTTATGTAAAACCTCTTATTAGGAGTTACGATATTGATTCCTACATATAGTTTTCAATAAGTTAGTTATATTTTTGATTAATGACCTAAAACTATCTTTTTATCACACAATCAGGTGGTATAATTTGGTTTTATATAATGTTTTCTCTTTGAGAGATTGGTTTTATTATAGGAAATAAATCACTTTTCTCTCTAAATAAAATCATATGGACCCAATTTTTGAGGAGAATCACCTATTGGTAGTCATGATCTTGATTTACATCTATGATTTTGATCTTTATAGTTGTGAATTTGATTTTCTAGCTTAAATCTAACATTAATCACTCTCAATCATCATAATTTGGTTTTTCTTCATATTATTATTCTCTATCTAATATGTGATTGCAAGGTTGAAGGAAATTTTAAGTAAAATAGGGTAAATTTTGCATTAAACTAGTCGTAATCTTGAAATTACAAGCCCCATAGTCTCAATTTTGAAATAACGCTAAAATCAATCCTAATAAGTGCCAATTTTTTTTTGTAATTATCTAAAAATTTGGTATTTTTAATAATAGTCATTGTAAGGATTTTATCACTTAAAAACTTGTTGGTATACTCGCTAGGTAAACTATACATTTTAGTTGTCATTTTATGTTATTAAATTTTATGAATTATTTATATTTTGTATAATATCATAACTCTCAAGTCACCATAATCTATGGTTTTGATAAAAATCCATTTTAAGTAGCACTTTCAATATCACTTATAACAATTTACAATTTTATTTGTAAGTTACAATTTTGCCTTTTATCTCTACAGTCTTGAACTTAACTATATACCATATGTTAACCTCTTGTTAATCAATATCATTTGTCAACAGTCATAATTTTATAATATCATTAATTAATAGTCATAGTTTTACAACTTAGCTTCTAGCAATTTGCCTAACCATCTTGGCAAAATTGCTTATCTACATTTGTATTTTTGACACTATCAATGGAGATGCTACAATAATAGATGCCCAAATGTATGGCCAGGTTTTGCACATTATGTGTCAAAATGGAGTTGTCATTTCATTGATAGATCTTTTGACACTATCTTCTTGTGACCCCATTTGAAGTTTTCACAGATCATCAGACTCTATGCTACCTTATTAATACACCAATGCTTGGATGATGCATTTCTAGATGGTTGATGCTATTTCAAGAATTCTAATTTTGCATTAACATTAATATAGGTAGATAAAATGTGGGGTCAAATCATCTCAGTCACATTCCTAATGACAAAGAACCAAAAGAATTATAGGAAGACCCTCTTGATGATCATCTCTTTTGCATTTCTATGATTCCTAATTTTTTTGAAGTAATCACCAACTTCATCTAACAAAGAATATTCCATGTGCACTACTAAGAAAGAGACAAGAAGTAGTTTGTCACTAGATCTTTATCATACACCACCATCAATGGGCTTTTATATCATATGCAAAAGGATAAAGTACTGTGCAAGGTTGTTATGGAACATGAATGACATCAACTCTTATAAGTAACACACTAAGGAATAGTAAGAGGACATTTTACTAGAGAAACTATTGTCAGGAAGTTACTATAGAGTGGGTTATGGTGGCCAAATTTTTTTCAAGATGCACATAGAATAGTGAAACACTGTGATGCATGCCAATACATGAGTAAACCACTATAAAAAGATGAAATGCCTTTGTATCCTTTATTAGCTAAACAACCTTTTGAATAATGGGGCATTGACATTGTCGCACCTATCAATCCACCAAGTAAACACAGTAAAGCAAAGAATATTATCAGTATGATAAACCAATTTAAAAAATGGGTTAAAGCTATTATGATGCCCAATCGTGGTGTGAAGGATGCATCAAATTGTCTCTATGAGCACATTATAACAAGGTTTGGATGCCCCATCAAACTCGTTAGTGGTCTAGGGACACAATTCTTGAGCAACACCATCAAGACACTTACTAAGGAATTTATGATTTCTCATCATAAAAGCACTGCATACCATACACAAGACAATGACCAAGCTAAAGCTTACAAAAAAGCATTGGGAAAAATGTTGACAAAGAGTTGTGATGTCTAATATGGATGATTGGAAAGATTGCATTCCTATAATTCTATGGGCTAATTGCATGCACTATAAGAGAGCCACGAGTTTTAATCCATTCCATTTAGTCTATGGGCTTGAAGTAGTTATGCTAATGGAATACTTAGTACCCAATATATGTATTGCAATGGTTATGAGACTAGGGGATTATGAGTATCTCATAAATAGACTTCTCAAACTGAATGATATGGATGAGTATAGATGCAGAGCATCTTACATGTAGGAAGTTCACAAGTAGAGCCATAAATAATGATATGATAGGAATCTATGCCATAAGGAATTTCATAAATATAAACCAATTTTACTATATGACAGTCATTTCAAAGCATTTCCAAGAAAATTATAGATTCTATGAAAAAGTCTTTATGTTATACATGAACTATCACAGAAAGGAACCATTATTTTGAGAGATCTTCAAGGAACCATTTTATTAGGTTGGGTAAAGGTTGTAGGCTTAATCCCTATCGCCAATAATCTTAATTGATCTCATTCTGCTAAGTGAGTGGGTGCTGAGTAGCACCAAGTAGATTATGATTTCTCTTTTTTACATGTTTTTTGTGTTTTTTTATTTCTATGTGTTTTTTTATATGATCTCTTCACTACCATGTGAGAAAGATACCAAGCATAACATGTGCCAGTCATGTGTAGGAGAATCTATGTAAAACACAAAAAACATGTAAAAATGTACATATAAGTAACATCAACAATATTTCCACCATATAATGGTCATCCACTAGAAGTTAATGCCATATCCAAGGTTTGATTGATTTAATATTTAGTAAATCGATGGCTTGTCTGTTGAGTTGTGGAGCTAAAAGCTTCAACTCTTTGCAAATAAGTGGAACAAGAAGGTTGCTGAGATCCAGGAGCACTAGCGTCGGCAGCAGGACCGACGTCGGTCGTGACCCAGTGCAGAAGGCCACCGACGACGGCAGGGAGTCGGTCGACGTCGGCAGAACCAGACTAGCAGGGACCGACGTCGGTCGCCTGTGTGTTCCAGAACTGCTCGTTACACAGACAGTTAGTTAAGTGAACGAAGTGTTTGCATGTAAAGGCCAGTTAGAGTCTTTGGTTGCTAGGATAATTGTCTAAATTAAGAGTCTAAGTTAGTGTTTGAGTTAGGGATCTATTTATAGACCCATTGGCATGTATTGTAATTAAGGCATGAGATAGAAAGGAAGGCAAGTAAGTTGCTTCCATTGTAAGATCATTGAGTTGCAGGTTGTTGCAAGCTCATAGGGGATCTACATGTGAGTATGGTCTGTTGAATTACAGGTTGTAGGTTCATGGGAGATCAACTTGAAGTACTTTTGAGTGCTTGGTGAACTGGCAGGGTTATTACTGACTAGTTGGAGAGGTGAACACCAATTCTGTTTGTGAGTTGGTTGTTGGGACCATTTTTTGTGTAGGAGAGTGTTGTGTGAGAATAATTACTGTACACTTGAGGTGTGGCAAACCTCTGTAAGGTGAAAGAGTGTGGCGGCTCTTTATTGTATTCTTTTCTGTAAAGTGTTAATACAAGATAGTGTATTGTCTCTCATATTCTGTGCTATTGGTGAATTCTAGCTATTTGTGTTTCTGGTTATTTCCGCATTTATAATTGCTTATATTTGGTAATCATACTGTGCTCTTTCTGAGGAGCAAGATCCAACAAGAGGAATCAGAACAGAGGTGTGTTTGTTCTTGGACTTCCCTGACAAGTGGTATCAGAGCTTTTGGTTGGGATACTAACAGATTGGATTAGATCTGGTTAATGTGTTTTGATTACAGGTACTCACAGGGTTTCTATTTGAGTGGGAGTTGAGCAATGATAGAAGACAGTAAGCTACGGATGGAAAAGTTTAATGGCAAGAACTACCAATTGTGGAGGATGCAGATTGAGGATTATCTGTATCAAAAAGATTTGTACTTACCGTTGGGAGGGGTTACTTGCAAACCCTCAGATATGAAAGATGAAGAATGGGAGGTTCTTGATCGGAAGGCTCTGGGATCTATTAGATTGAGTCTTGCATCATCTGTGATTTCCAGCTTATCACAGTGTAAGACAATGGTGGAGTTGATGGAATCTTTGGCAAATTTATATGAAAAACCCTCAGCTTCTAATAAGGTATTTCTTATGAAGCGTTTATTTAATTTGCAAATGTTGGAAGGTGGATCTGTTCATAGCCATCTTAGTGATTTCCATGGTTTGGTAAACCAGTTAAGTTCAGTCAATATTGTATTTGATGATGAAATTAGAGCTCTCTTAATCTTGTGTTCATTACCTGAAAGTTGGGAAGGTTTGGTAATGGCAGTTTCTAATACTGTGTCTCCTTCAAAAGTCTTAAAAGTGGATGATGTTGTAAGTGTGATCTTGAATGAAGAGATACGCAGGAATAGCACAGGTGAATCATCAGGAAATGCTTTGAGTGTTGAAGGCAGAGGAAGGCAAAGAGAAAAGATAGAGCATGGGAGATCAAGGTCCAAGACAGGCAAGAGATCCAAGTCCAGGAATGGCAGAATAACCTGCTGGAAGTGTGGAAAGCAAGGGCACTTAAAGAGAGATTGCAGATCGGGTACAGATCAGCATGAAGGACATGAAGAAGAAGTAGATGTTGCAGATTATGCTGCATGGGATGCTTTGGTATGTTCTTTGGATAAAGTAGAATCTTGGGTTTTAGATTCTGGTGCCTCTTTTCATGCATCCCCACATAGGGAATTTTTTCATGAGTATGTCTAGGGAGATTTTGGAGAAATTTATGTAGGGGATGGTAAGCCTTGTCAGATTGTTGGCAAAGGGAAAGTGAAGCTGAAACTGCAGACAGGTAACACATGGGTGTTAAAAGAAGTCATGCATGTCCCAGTTCTGGAGTGGAATTTGATTTCTGTTAGAAGTTTGGGTGATGAGGGTTGCACAGTAACTCTCACAGCAGACTCTTGGAAGGTTACCAAGGGTACACTTGTTGTAGCTAGAGGTAAGAAAGTAGGTACGCTTTATCTATCTACTTGTACTACTGATTCTCTTTTTGGGTTTTCTACTTCAGCTGTAGATTCAGAGATGTGGCTTGATAGGCTTGGTCACATAGACAAGAAGGAGATGCTTGTTCTTGAGTCAAAGGATATGCTTTCGGATTTGGAAGGTATGGATCATGGCTTCTGTATGCAGAAGAAGAAGGTAACGTTTCTTGAGGAACCCGATGTTAGTGACAAGAATAGGAAAGCCTTGGTTTTCAAGGAGAAGGTGACGGACATAGTTCAGCAAAAGATGCAGAAGAATTCTGAGCAGAGCAAGGGTGATTTGGACAAGGATTTGATCCAAAAAGAGCTCACGGGAAAAAGTCAGGTCTCACAAGAAAAACACAGAGACCGACGTCGGCAGAAAAACCAGCGTCAGCGTCCATACAGGGACCGACGTCGGCTATGTGCAGATCGACGTCGGTGACTCAGGGCAGATATCGACCGGCGTCAGCCAGGGGAAACTGACGTCGGCAAGGTGGCAGTCGTAGGAAACTGACTTCGGTCGTCTGCAGACTGAGATGTGATCGGCATCGGTTACTGAGATGAATTTTGGGTGGACAGCAAGCTGTCATGGAGTCTCAAGCGCCCATATGGAGGACTGAAGGTGTAAGTAAGTTCTTAAATTTGTCATTTCCCTTCTTTACACTACTTGTTGCTCACTTATGGCATAGGACCAGGAAGTTGTTGAAGAAGCAGAACAGGTAGATCCAGGAAATAGTGGGAGCTAGGCATGGATGAGGATGTGATTCCTTGGAGGAGAACCAAACAGGTGTTTTGGGTAGAGTGGCCAGCTGGAAGTAAGCACTGAGAGACGAATGGATATTCAGGATAAAGAAGAGCGAAAATGGATACATGAGATGGAAGATCAGGGTATATGGTCTTGTATTAGCTGCAGGGAAATGGAGGTTTGATCATTGTGTTTCTCTTTACCAGGTTGGATAGTATTAGCTACACTATCCTATTTCTGTATGATGTGCTTGTTGCAGGGTTACATATACAGGTATTGCTGAACTAAAGGTAAAGCTAGTTCAGGTGTTTGTCATGGAGAATCTGGGAGCAGCAAGATTCTTTGGCATGAGTGTGTTCTAGAGACATGGTAGGTCATATGTTGACTTTGTTTTAGGATGATTGTGTGAAACCGGTTAGCACACTGATGGTTGGACAGTTCTATGAATAGGTGTCTTAATTCACATAATGAGGTTGAGTGCATGGTATGTACTAAACCTAAGTTTTCCCAAGAAGTGGGAGTTGTCACAAGTTGGAGCCAATCCGAGAGAGAACCATTGGAGGACAGTTCAGTGGATTCTTACAGGGACTAGCAGCAGGTGCACATGCTATGCAGGTTCAGGTTAATTTCTACATGGTTGTAGATGTGGATGTAGCAGGTGATTTGGATGACAGGTTTTACACTACAGGTTTGTGGTGGTTGGTCTTCAAGAGTGGTCTTGAGGAGGGATACAAAGCCAAGGGAACAAACTAGACTAAGTATAGGTACAGGTATAGGTACAGGTTGCAGCTATTTATCTCCAAGTGGGAGATTGTTGAGTTGTGGAGCTAAAAGCTTCAACTCTTTGCAAACAGGTGGAACAAGAAGGTTGCTGAGATCCAGGAGCACCGGCGTCGGCAGCAGGACCGATGTTAGTCGTGACCCAGTGCAGAAGGCCACCGGCGACAGCAGGGAGTCGACCGACGTCAGCAGAACCAGACTAGCAGGGACCGACGTCGGTCGCCTGTGTGTTCCAGAACTGCTCGTTACACAGACAGTTAGTTAAGTGAACGAAGTGTTTGCATGTAAAGGCCAGTTAGAGTCTTTGGTTGCGAGGATAATTGTCTAAATTAAGAGTCTAAGTTAGTGTTTGAGTTAGGGATCTATTTATAGACCCATTGGCATGTATTGTAATTAAGGCATGAGATAGAAAGGAAGGCAAGTAAGTTGCTTCCATTGTAAGATCATTGAGTTGCAGGTTGTTGCAAGCTCATAGGGGATCTACATGTGAGTATGGTCTGTTGAATTACAGGTTTTAGGTTCATGGGAGATCAACTTGAAGTACTTTTGAGTGCTTGGTGAACTGGCAGGGTTATTACTGACTAGTTGGAGAGGTGAACACCAATTCTGTTTGTGAGTTGGTTTTTGGGACCGTTTTTTGTGTAGGAGAGTGTTGTGTGAGAAGAATTACTGTACACTTGAGGTGTGGCAAACCTCTGTAAGGTGAAAGAGTGTGGCGGCTCTTTGTTGTATTCTTTTCTGTAAAGTGTTAATACAAGATAGTGTATTGTCTCTCATATTCTGTGCTATTGGTGAATTCTAGCTATTTGTGTTTCTGGTTATTTCCGCATTTATAATTGCTTATATTTGGTAATCATACTGTGCTCTTTTTGAGGAGCAAGATCCAACAAGAGGAATCAGAACAGAGGTGTGTTTGTTCTTGGACTTCCCTGACATTGTCAACAACATTTGCTCATACTCTCATACGGATAGTAAAGAGCATAAAGACGTATCTCCACACATGTGCCAATAAATAATTATCTTAATTTATAAATTGGATGAGATTTTTCACATCAACTATTGCATTCATGTTAATGGATAACAAAGTGCGACATTTATGAAGAAAATAATAGGTGTGAAATATATAAAGGCCTATCTCATGAACCAAGATTTCATTTCATCCTTTCATATATTTTTCTAGACTTGTAATTTATAAAGAGTCAAGCTATTTTTATTTCACAAAGAACCACCAAAGTTTTAAGTTCATCACTCATGAATCATGGATACTTCATGGCTCATTAGGGGATTAACCAATGTAAAAAATAGTAATGGGCATCGATATAGATCTCAATCAGATAAATTTCAATGATCTAAAGATATTTGAATTCCTTTGAGTAGTAAAATAGAATTAATTTTTTCTAGACCCTATCGATGCTGTATAACCACTTACCCTCATATCCCCCACTGCTTCCATAACATAGATGTCAAGCGCATACTTCGAATGCCAACCTTTGGTGACTTGGGGGAGGTTTTACAACTCCTACACAGGCGATACAATGATGTCAATACCTACTTTAGCCTGGACATCACCATTATCATCAACATAAAAGCCATGACCCAAGCTTTGGGCATGCTTGTGCAAGGAGACTCTCTTTCTCCATATAAGATGATAACACCACTTATAGTATAGGAGGTCCATGATTTGTATGTTTAATGATCTAGAAGCATTCCAATTAAGGAAATATATGATGAGCTAGTTTGCATCTTTGTCGAATCTATCACAAAAAGGTTCTAGTAAATGACCAAGTCTATGAAATAAATTCTAAAAGGAGTCATGGACATCATCCACCACATGATCCATTAGAATGAGAAATTCAACTAGCCAAAGTAATTTGTTTGAGAGTTGCTAACAAATATTGTTAAGTGTCGCACATCCTCAAAGTAGACATTTCAATACCAGTTATTTATCTTCCTACTCTGATTCACATAATTTCAGAGGGAGAAGTGTACCTTGATAGAGATTATTGGCCAACACAACAATTCTCCAACCTCATCTAGACACTTGAGTGTGGATGTTTAACACATGATGTCAAATTTAAAGCATGGTGAAAGGAGTGTTTGGAATTGATCTCTACAAATCCTTGGGTGCCACCACATGTCATGTAGTATTTGGGAAAACATGTTACTATCACTTTTCTTCCTAAAGGTGTCTTCATACACATTCACAAGTTTTTATGGTCACCCTTTGCACCTCTCCAATTCTTCATCACCATAGATATGGCATAGGCAGAAGTTGCCAAGTAAAAAAGCCTTAGCAGCCAGACTTACAACTCCACTAAAATTATGACATTGATTATTTATAAATATTTTTAGTGACTTGAATCACTCTTATCTTTATTGAGTATCTTTATCCCCACATCTCTCTCAAAATCATTAAAACTATAAATTACTTTGATAAATATAGATACTCACAAGTTGGAGAAAAATAGAAATAAACATGCATCCTACTCTAAGATTTATATATGGATTTCAATTAAATTGCACTAAAAATATTAACAAACACCTAAACTTCAATATCCTAAGCAGCATGCATATAAAATTAAAAAGATTAATATTTAGTTAAATTTAAAATTTTAAAAATAAATTATATGTAACATTTTAAAGATATTTATTGAAAATAATATTATGAGATCCTTAAATTTAACCTTAAAAAAATCCTAAATATTTATTTTAATTTTAGTTCTATTTCATATAGAAATAAAAAATTTATAAGAATTTTTTAAATTCAATTACATAAAATTAGAATTTTATAATATTTTAAATGTCACAAATAAAAAATTAAAAAAAGAGAAATTAAAACTAATAATTAAAAATGAAAAAAATATTTAAAAATATGCAAACATAAATAACTAAATCACATGCACACATATTGATTTTAATTTAATTTTATTATTATATATATTTCTATATGTATAATTTTGGAATTGTGTTATTTATGTTTTGTTCATTCCTTTATTTCTATGTTTATTACCTTATCTTACTTTTTCAAATAAAAATAAAAAATAAAATAACATTGTGTTATTATTTAGATTCTTAAACATTTTTTAATTTTAAAGTATTAGTTTCAATGTTTTATTCATTTTATTTTTTCTATGTTTATTGATGTCTTCCCTTTTAACTCTAAACCATAAACCCTAAACCCAAAACCCAAACCCAAAACCCAAAACCCAAAACCCCAACCCCAAATCCTAAAAACTAAACCCCAACCCTAAACCCTAAACCCTAAATCCTAAACCTTAAAACCCTAAAGCCCAAACACTAAACCCCAAACCCTCAACCCCAAACCCCAAACCCTAAACCCCAAACCCTAAACCCTAAACCCTCAACCCTAAACCCTAAACCCTAAACCCTAAACCCCAAACCCTTAACCCTAAACCCTAAAACCCAAACCCCAAACCCTAAACCCTAAATCCAAACCCTAAATACTCAACCCTAAAACCTAAACCCTAAACCCCAAACCCCAAACCTTAAACCTAAAACCCCAAAGCTGAAACCCTAAACCCCAAACCTTAAACCTTAAACCCAAAATTCCAAACCCTAAACCCAAAATTTGAAACCCCAAACCCCAATCCCTAAACCCTAAACCCCAAACCCCAAACCCCAACCCCTAAACCCAAAACCCAAAACCCAAAACCCTCAACCCTCAACCCTAAACCCTAAACCCTAAACTCTTTTAGTGATACCAACAAGTTTCCACTCTTTACTACATCCCTCCTCTGAGAATTTACTGGCACAATCCTAGGAAACTGGGTTCTTATCTCATGAAGAGCAAATTATTTGCTTCTAAATAACCACTCTCTTGGTTCAGTCTTGAGGTTTCATTTTTTTCTGGATATTTTTGGTTACTAAATTTACTAAATTTTATTTATATTCTAAATTTAAATTTCAAATTCATTTTAAATTTAAATTTATAATTTAATAAATTTATTATTTTTTACCTTAAGTGATTTTATTTAAATTATAGTCTTTTTTGGACTATTTATTTAAATTAATTTTTAGGGAATTTATTTTAGGTTAGTTTTATTTTTTATCAATTAAATTGCTCAAGTAATTTTGACCATTAACATATTGATTATGAAAATTAAAAAAAATTCAACCGATATATATTTCACTAAAAAATTCTAACCATTATCTTCTTGTGCAACCGTTGCCTCTCTATTCTATTTATTGAAGCTTTTCCTTCCTTATTCTTTCATTGTTTCTCTCACAAATCCAACTGATGAGAAGTTGTAATACTGTGAAACATGTTTTGGATGAGAATTTTGTAAAATAGAGTCTTTGGAATTCATGTTTTAATAAATTTTAGTTATTTTTGCATTTCATTTAAGGCTTTTCTTTTCTCAAATTTATTCCTCAAAAGCAGCCAGTGATCTCAATATTCTTTTAAACTCTTTTGTGCATATTTTCATGATGGCCACTGATGATGAATTTGTTCAGTCCTCTTTTTATTTTGAAGAAGAAATTGCACCTATCGCTTTAGCAGTTGTACCTATCCAGGAAGCTCAAGATTATGATATGATTAAGAAAATAAGAAGGGGAAATTCTATGAATCTTATTAACAATAATCTTTCTCTTATAATTCCTTCATACTCCTCTGCTTAGAGATTAGAAGCTCATAATTGTGATCTTCTTTTATATATTGATCAATTACAAATAAATTATGGTGAATTAGATCATTTGGCTTCTCTTTTAAAATTAGAGAAATTTCAATAAAAGAAATAGGCTAAATCCACTACTAATGCTCAGTCTAGAAGTGAAAGTGAGATTAAAGTCTTGAAAGATGCTTTGGCTCATCAAATTACCTAGGTTAAATCTACCCATGCTCAAATTGATCAAATTCAAAACATCCAATCTCACTCTCCTCCAAATCACCCTCTTCCTTTTACTAAAATCATTGATCTTGCAAAGGCATTCAATAATTTTACTACTACATCCAATTCTCGTCAGGCTCTGCTAGACACTAAGCTAGATGTGTTAGACTCTCGAATGCTATCTTTTCTTACTCAGGCCCCTATTTTGCACCCCTCTCCTCCAATGGATCACTGCACACCTGAAGGAAATCGTTGCACTTCTAGAAATGTTGATTCCTTTGCAAACCCTATCGTAAATTTTCCTACGTTTCCTGGCAATATTCCTACGGTTCCTGGTAATGTTCTTGTGGTTCCTATGATTTTTTTGATGATTTTTGGTAATGTTCCTTTGGTTCCTATGAATTTTTCCTCGGCTCATGTTTGTCTTATGGCTAATGTTTGTCCTACAGCTAATCCTGCGTCTAATGTTAATCTTATGGTTAATGTTAATCCTATGGCTAAATTTTTTGCCAATTATTTGGCTCATGATTCAGCCAATGTTTGTAATGTTAATATTAACAATGGTGTTAATAATAATAGTGGTATTAATAATATTAATAATAATGATTTTAATAATATTAATATTGATATTAATAATATTATTAATGATAATATTAATATCAATCATAATATTAATACTACTAATATTAATGCTAATACAAACTCTGATACAAATGATGCTTTTACAAATAATGCAAATAATGTTGATACTGATCCTTTTACTAATAATGCTGAACCTATTTCTAAATATCCGAAAGAGATTTCTTCTATGGTTATTAAAGCTTTTTCTGAATTTAAAAGGCTCCATAAAGTTTGCAACAATTCTTATTCTTTTTTATAAAAATTACAAAATTTTAAAAAGAATAGTTTATTACCAAAAAATCTTTATATTAAGCCTCGTAAAATCATGGTTAATGATCTGAAAGGTAATTCCATTCTTCTTTCTAAATTAGACAATATTCAATGTGCAACTTAGAAGGAGTGGATGAAGTCAATGTTGAGAGATGAAACCTCAGGTTAAAGCTTCCCTAAAGAATTTAAAGGAGGTAATAATTTCCCGCTCACAAGCCAAGATGCAATGAAATGAAAGACATAAAAATAAAGAATTTAGGGTCATTTTCAAAGTCACCCAGACTATGACAAATTTTCAGGGAGTGATTTAGATGACATTCTTTTTAAGCCTTAGACTAGGATTTTTTACAAATAAGGAAAGTGCTTTGATTCCAAGGGTTCCCTAAAGGGGAAAAATGAAATATCATACATGCACAAACCTTCTTTTTTTAAAAATAACTTTTAATTAAACAACTATTGAAAATAATAATTGACAAGTGTGTTCAATTTTAGAACCCAAATGAAAGATGTGGTGATGTTATTTTGACCCCTTGGTCTTAAGTTGTAACTTTGAAAGCATTCACATAAGCCTCTAAATGTTTCATTAAGCACCAAAACATAGTTTTTAATTCATTTTAAAATCATGCAAAATGTGGTCTAAAACATGATTTATCAAATTTGAAATTCGCTGGTTATATGTCTACCCTTAAGGCATCACCCCAAAAGCAAATGTGTTAGATTAGAAATATCCAAATAGATTTTTAAAACTTTGTAAAAAATATATGAAAATTGAAGTTAAAATAATGTCACATTCTAAAAATTTAGGAAAGAACACATGGTTTTTAAAAAAAATCATCCAAAATGGAGTCCATATGACTCTAAACCAAGTGTTTTAAAATATCCTTTTAGCTCTCAAGTTTCACATAGTCGAGCTAGGATCCGACTCAGGGCAAGTTGGGTCAAGTCAGGCCAAGTTGGGATCCAAGCTAGGGCAAGTTGGGTCAAGTCGAGGTGAGTTGGGATCTGAGTCAGGGTGAGCTACGTCGAGTCAGGGTGAGTTGGGATCTGATTCAGGGTGAGTTGGGTTGAGTCAGGGCAAGTTATGATCTAAGTCAGGGTGAGTTGGGTCAAGTTAGGTTGAGTTGGGATCTGAGTCAGGGTGAGTTGGGTCATGTTGAGCTGAGTTAGGATCCAAGTCAGGGTGAACTAGGTCAAATAAGGCCAAGTTTGGATTTGATTTAGGGTGAGTTGGGTCAAGTCAAGCCAAGTTGGGATCCAAATTACAGAGTCTTGAGAACAAAACTGTGAGCTCCAAAAAATAAGCTTTTTGTTCAAATATTCACATTTTTTGCTTCCACACTTCAAGATACTACTTGACAATGGTTATTATGTTACTTGTAGGTGCTATTTAATCAAATTTATGGGATGTGGTCCCATCTAGCATGCCTTTATGTGAACTAGGAATTTGACTCAAGGGAGGTGATTAGTATTATGTTAGTGACAAAATGAACAAAGAAAATTAACAAACAACAGACTAAACTAACACCTTCATGCCTAGTTACTA